>PVJH01000639.1:0-281281 GCA_004026705.1 Nesogale talazaci
TTTACAGAAGAATTCTACCAAGCATTCAGGGAAGAACTGACACCAACCCTACACAAGCTCTTCCAAAGCATAGAAAAAGATGGAAAACTCCCAAACTCCTTCTATGAAACTAGTATAACAATTATACCAAAACCAGGCAAGGATCCCACAAGAATTGAGAATTACAGACCAATATCGCTAATGAATATCGATGCAAAAATCCTTAATAAAATACTGGCGAATAGAATACAAAAGTATATAAAACAAATAATTCACCATGACCAAGTGGGGTTTATACCAGGAATGCAGGGGTGGTTCAACATAGGAAAGATCTGTAGTATCATTCACCATATTGAGAGGAAAAAATATAAGAATAACATGATTATATCCATCGATACCAAAAAAGCATTTGATAATATTCAACACCAATTCCTATTCAAGACATTCAAGAAGTTAGAAATAGAAGGAAAATTCCTCAAGACAATACAAGCTACATATGAAAAACCAACAGCCAATGCGATAGTCAATGGAGAAAAGACAAACACAATCCCACTGAAATAGGAGACCAGACAAGGATGTCTCTTATCCCCACTCTTATTCAATATTGTACTGGAGGTTTTAGCTAACAGCATAAAGCAAAGAAAAGACATAGAAGGTATACACCTGGAGAAGGAAGAGGTGAAATTATCATTATTTGCAGATGATATGATTCTATACATGGAAAACCCCAAAAGCTCCATGAAAAGATTACTGGAAACAATAGAGGAGTATGGCAGAGTAGCAGGATACAAGATCAACAATCAGAAGTCATTTAGTCTGCTGTACACATCAGATAAGACCACAGAAGAGGAGATTTAAAAAAAGTATCCTTCACAATAGCCAAACACAAATTGAAATATCTAGGGATATACCTGACAAAAAGAACAAAAGCTCTATATGAGGAAAATTATAGAATACTATTATAAGAAAACAAGAATGACTTCAAGAAATAGAAAAATATCACATGCTTGTAGATCAGAAGATTCAATGTAGTAATGACAGTTCTACCCAAGGCACTATGTAAGTTCAGTGCAATACCAATACAAGTACATCATCCATCTTCAAAGAAATGGAAAAAATGATTACCAACTTCATATGGAAAGGGAAGAAATCCAGAATTTGTAGAGAACTTCTCAAGAAGAAGGACATCGTGGGAGGGCTTGCCCTACCTGACTTTCACACATACTATATAGCCACAGTGGTCAAAACAGCATGGTACTGGCACAATGACAGATACTCAGACCAATGGAAAAGAACTGAAAATCCAGAAATAAAAACACAAGCATACAGACAACTGATCTTTGATAAAGGCCCCAAAAGTATCAAATGGGAAACAGATGCCCTTTTCAACAAGTGGTGCCAGAAAAAAGTGGATATCTGCCTGTAGAATAATGAAGCAAGAACCATTACCTCACTCCATGCATTAGAATAAATTCAAGGTGGATCACAGACCTCAAAGTAAAGCCCCAAACTATTAGAACTATCAATGAGGGAATTGGGACCAACTGGCACAGGGATTATATAGGCTATCAGAAATAGGGAAGGACACAAACACAGAGGAGGCTCAAATAGACAAATGGGATATACTGAAGATAAAACACCTGTGGACATCGAAAGAATTCACCAAGAGAGTAATAAGAGAGCAGCAGACTGGGAAAACATCTTTAGCAATGACAAATCAGATAAAGGCCTTATTACTAAAATCTACAACACCCTGATAGCTTCCAAAAAGAGCAAAACTAACTGCCCACTGAGGAGTTGGGCAAAGGACCTGAACAGAAGTTTCACAGAGGCAGAAACCAGAGTGGCCAATAAATATATGAGAAAATGTTCCCGACCATTAGCCATAAGAGAAATGCAAATCAAAACAACGAGAAACTACCTAACATCCTCAAGGATAGCCCAATTCAAAAAGTCGGAAAGGAACAAATGTTGGAGAGGCTGTGGGGAGATAGGGTCGCTTATACACTGCTGGTGGACCTGCAGGTATGTACAGCCACTATGGAGATCAATTTGGAGATATCTAAAACAGATGGAAATTGAACTACCATACGACCCAGCAATTCCCCTGCTGGGCATATACCAAGAAGAGACAAGCAATAATCCATGACCAGAGATCTGTGCTCCAATGTTCAATCGCAGCACAGTTCACAATTGCAAGGAGTTGGAAGCAGTCCATAGTCCCATCAACTGAAGAATGAATTAAAAAACTGTGGTACATACATACAATGGAGTACTATGCATCACTGAAAAGCAGTGATGAACGTATGAAGTTCATCACCGCATGGGAAGAACTGGAGGAAATTATGCTAAGTGAAGTTAGCCAAGCCCAAAAGAATATGTACAATATGAATCCACTGAGGTAAACATAATAAAAATTTTAAAATTTGAAAGGGGCAGCAGGAAAAAGTCACTATATAGAGAAGGCCCAGGTAATATGGCAAGGGCCAGATCAAATCTAGGGCTACATATGGTAGCCAACTAAGGGAGAGGGGTGGGGTGGGGCAGATGGCGATTTGTAGAAAGGGAATGGGGCACTAAACCATCAAAGGGAAGCATATTGCTTATATCTCAACAGGGAAAGAAGGACGAAACTTAAACCCGGAGACCCAGGATGTGTATGCAGCACAACAGCATGGAGTGGAGAACCAGTGGAGGGACCTAAGAACACAACCCCAATCCCAACTATAGGGGCAACCACCTCTCCACCAGAGTAGTTTGCCTTGAAGGCCAGCACTGAAGCTGAAGCTTGGGGAGTGAGATATGCCTGATCAGAGCACATGAAAAAAAAAAAAAAAAAGAAAACGGAGGAAGAGAGAATGACATGCATCCTGGTCTACTGAGCCTTCAGGTTGATATTCCCACTCAGAACAGCTAATGCACAAAGAGGACTATATGGCCTGCCTCACTATGAAATATGGCTACCCTCGCTGACCCAAGGCCTATCGGGGCCAACATGAAGAAATGGGGTCAAGATTATACCCTGTCAGACACAACCATACCAATGCAAAGCACTGAGGGTGTGCAACAGAGCATGGAGTTCCAGATGGAGTGCCAAGGATATACTTTGGGGTCAGGGTATGGCACCCCATCCAACTCAACCAGGGGACACTCCTGGAGGTAAACTACAGACCTTGAATTATATACAGGTTTTATATTGTTATTATTTTTATTATTCTTTTACGTATATGTATAGTACATTGAGGGGTTTTCTTGCTGTTATCATTGTTTTATTTGCTTCGGTTGCTTTGCTTTAGAGACCTTTTTTATACATACTGTTACCTCTGTAGGTCTATCTAGAAAAGATAGGCTGGACAGAGTCTGGAGGAAAAAACAACAGGACTGATGGTTATGGGGTAGAGGACATGGGAGAGGGGGAGAAGGGGGAAAGGAGGTGATGTCGACCAGCCCAGGAAAGAAAGGAATAACAACTGATACAAAATCAGTGACAAGGTGGGTGAGAGAAGTCCAATAGGGATTGACTAAGACTAATGTAACAGAGAGAATATACTGAAACACAAATGGAGGTTGAGCATGATAGTGGGACAAGAGGTAAGCAAATGGAAATAGAGGAAGAAACTGGGGGATAATGGGCATTTATAGAGGTATGTACATAGGTGCGTATATTTATAAGTGATGATGGGGAAATAGACCAGCGTGCATAGTTACAGGGTTATTAGTAGGACACCAGATAGGCATTGGACCTCCACTCAAGTACTTCCTCAGTGCAAGAACACTTTTTTCTATTAAATTGGCATTCCAAGATGCTCACCTTTCTGACACGATCACTGAAGACAAAGGTGTGCATAAACAAAGGTGGTGAAGAAAGCTGATGGTGCCTGGCTATCAAAAGGGGTAGCATCTGGGATCTTAAAGGCTTGAAAGTAAATAAGCAGCCATCTAGTTCAGAAGCAACAAAGCCCACATGGAAGAAGCACACCAGCTTGTGGGATAACGAGGTGTCAGAGGGATTAGATATCAGGCTTCAAGAACTAAAGAGCATAACTTTGCGTGCTCACTTTCCTGATATGATCACTGAAGACAAATATGTCCATAAGCAAATGTGGTGAAGAAAGTGCATGGTGCCTGGCTATCAAAAGATATAGCGTCTGGTGTCTTAAAGGTTTGAGTAAACAAGCAGCCATTCAGCTTAGAAGCAACAAAATCCACATGGAAGAAGCACATCAGCCTGTGTGATTACAAGGTGGTGAAGGGATCGGTGTCAGGCATCAAAGAGCTAAAATTATAACATAATTGATGAAGGGGAGTACAGATTGGGGACCCAAAGTCCATCAATAGGTGAAGCAACATCCTCTTGTAGAGAGGTTGCAAGGAGGAGATGAGCCAGTTAAGATACAGGATAGTAGCAATGAAATATGCAACCTTCCTCTAGTTCTCAAATGCTGCCTCCCACCCACTATCATGATCACAATTCTACCACATAAATCCAGATAGATCAGGAAATGTACAGTGAAGTTGAAAACATGGGAAATTTAGGATAGATGATCCCTCAAGACTAGTAATAGGAGTGGTAATACCAGGAGGGTGGAGGGATGGTGGGATAGAAAGGGAGAACCAATTTCAGGGATCTACACGTAGCCTCCTCTCTAGGACACGAACAACAGGGAAGTGAGTTTTTGAGACACATTGGACAATGTACAGTATGAAAATAATAAAAATTTGTAAATTACTAAGGGTTCATGGGGGGGGGAGGGAAATATCAGGAGCTGATACTGAGGGCCTGGTTCAAGGGAGGATATTTTGAGAGTGATAATGTCATAAGTGTGGAAATGTGGCCTGCATACAATTGATGTATATATGGATTGTGATGGGAGTTGTATGAGCCCCCAATTAAATTATTCATTAAAAAAATAAAGGAATAAAAAATAAAACAGAATATTTATATGTAATGAAGAGGATACATACAGAAATCTTACAAAACATTAAGAGTTAAGTATCTCGAAACAACCTTTTGTGAAGTTCATCTAAGAAATACAAGTGGCAAAATACAATAAAAAGTGTTAAGAAAAGATGATCCTAACAAAGTGAATCCTAGTTTTTGTTTGATTTAGTGCTTTTCTGTAGATGAAATACAAGACAGGTAAACCAGAGACAACTGGATTCATGGTTTCTTGGGTGTATGGGCAAGTCCTGGTGGCACATGGGGTTATGTGATGGGCTGCATAAGGGAACAAGACTGGGGAGGGAGTGTGGCAGGGGAGGTTAGAGGAAAATGGGAAGCTAATAATGAGGAGTATAATATGAAGAAAATGTTCTAAATTTGATGGTAATGATGACTGTACAACTCTTAGTAAAATGACTGAACTACTAAATTGTATAATTTGTAAAGTATATGGCAATAAAACTTTAAAAAGAAAAAAATTAGATATATACATTCAATACCTTAGAGCTTAAATTCTAAAGCACTTGGTTTCTGGAAGTTGGCAATCTACTTCCCTAACTCCATTTTCATTCTTGACATAATTTCACTGTCATTTGAGTTCTTTATGTGATTTCCTCATTGCAAGTTGATTATTAAATTAATAATGTGGCATGATTAAGTCCAAGTGAAGCCCTGAGAGGAAGGTGAAGAAAGGAGTCACCCCATAGAAGAGTTTGATGAAGAATAGATTAATTTGCAGAACTCACACAAAGAACTATGTAACTAGCCTGGGCATTTACCTATTAACTAAAAACATCCAATAAAATGAATGTTATCTATTAAAGTTAAAGATTAGGAGTCCTGGTATTCTTTTATACTGGCCATTACTCAGATATGTGATCATAAGTCATACCTTGAGTATTATATAGTCTGTTCCTAAGAACCAATTTTATACCCTATTTTGATCTGCAGTTGTATACATAAGCCAGCAATCATGGTCTTTTTACCATTTCTCATGTCTCACCTATAATGGTGGTGGGATACCTTTCTACTAACCATGACTATGTAGTAGTATTGTTTTGTTTTCTATTGTATACAATGAGCTCCAATGCTATAGCAACTGTTTTCTAAATCTAAGCTATTGTTTTACTGAAACAAAGATTTATTTTTAGAAGAAAGAAGATATCATATAAGAGTTTTATTTAGAAGCTCCTAGGAGAAACTAATCGTTATCAGGTACTATGCTTGTCTCACCTCATTCACACTATGACAATGCTAAAAAGTTTCTTCATTTAGATTATTATATTTAGTTTCTTTTGTCCTGTTTAAGGATAAGGAAAAGGCTCTCTATAGAGCATGTTTGAATCTGAGGGTGTTAAGATATTTTTAAAATAAATTTTCATTTATGTATCTTTAGATGTAGGCTTTTCCATATGTCTGTTAGGTTCCCTTGAGTTGACTTCAGGTATGTGTACACAGACCATACATAACCTCTGGGCAGCCTAGTGAATAATAGAAGATATATAAAATATGGACAGCAGGACACATATAATCTGTGGACAACCTTATGTACAATAGAATATATATGTTATGAAGAACTCTATGTGAAATGGAACGTATATAATCTATGGATAACCCTAAGGACCACAGAACATAGGACCCTGTACATCCTCATATTTATTGTTGTTTGCAGCTATCATGGTCAAGCCAACTTATTGAGGTCTTCTTCTTTTTCTCTACCTATCTCCTTTATCAAGCCAGATGCCCTTTTCCAGAGATTGATTTCTTTTGACAGCATAGTTCTTTAGACAAAGTCTTGTCAAGCTAAATTCTAAGGAACCTTGTTGTTTGACTTCTTCTAGCACGTTTGCTTGCTCTTGTGGCAGTCAATGTTACTTTCAATATTACTTGCCAATTCCTTGCATCAATTTTTCTGTAACCTTTCTAATTTTATGTTTACCTTTCATATTCATTTGAGGTAACTAAAATATCATTGCTTTGGTCTAGATACACATTAACCCTCAATGAGACATCTTTGCTCTTTTACATGTTAAAGAGATCTAGGGCAGCCGATCTGCCCGATGCAATATATTATTTGATTTCTTGACTGTTGCCTCCCTGGGAATTAATTGTGAAACCAAGTAAAATTACATCCTTGACAACTTCAACCATTTTTTTCATTCATCATGATGCTGTCCATTGGTTCAGTACTGAGGATTATTGTTATCTTTTCAATGAATTGTCATTCCTGACCGGGGGCTGTATTGTCATTTCCTTTTCTCTTTCAGCAAGCACGCTTGTGTCACCTGCAAGTTGCAGGTTGTAAATGAACCTTCCTTCAATCCTGATAACCTATTTTGCTGCATAGTAGTATCCAACGTCTCAGTTTATTTTGCTCATCATACAGGTTGAATAAGTAGGGTGAGAGGATACAACTCTGAAGTACACTTTTTCTGCTTTTAAACTTTTCTGTATGCTCTATTTTCTTGTCCTGTACCAATCACTGCCTCCTGTTCTATTCATAGGTTCTTTATGTGTACAATGAGGTGTTCTGGAATTCATAGTCTTCAAAATTATTTATAGTTTATTACTCAATAATTTAAAATTCATTAAATTTCTTCAAAATCCTTCTTAGTTTATTATGACCCACATTGTCAAAAACCTCCACAAATTCAATAAAATCAAGCAAACTTATTTCAGGTATTCTCTGTTTTCAGCCAGGATCCAACTGTCATCAACAATGATATCCCTCATTCCACATCCTCTTCCCAATCTGGATTGAATTTCTGGCAGCAACTTATTGATGCACTGTTATCAGTATGGCTTACTGATTCCAGGACACTTTTACTCACTTGTGATATTAATGATATTGTTCCAAAATGTTGATATTCTGTTAGGTCACCTTTCTTGGGAATAAGTACAAATATGGATGTCCTCAGACAGCTGGCCTGGTAGCTCTCTTTCAAATTTGGGGGCAAATGTAAGTGGTTCCAGGCTTCATTAGCTTGCTAAAACATTTCATTTGGCATTCAATCAATTCCTGGAGCCTTGTTTTTCTCTAATGTTTTCAGTGCAGCTTGAACTTCTTTTTCCAATATTATGTTTTCTTATCATATCATTTTGAAATAATTGAAAACCGACCAACTCCTTTTGGGTCAGTGATTCTGTATTCCTTCCATCTCCAATCTAAATCTAAATACACATGAACATATTCAAAACAGTAAAATATATTTTCCTCTTTATCACTAATAACTGCTAATAATCAGTAATAAAGTTAACTGCTATCACTTAATAAAAGTTAACTGCTATCTTTGAAAGATTTTTGCATTTAATTAGCACAGATTGATTTAAAATAATTGACTAAAGATGGAAGAAAGGAAGGATTTCACAAATATGAATGCAGGGACTGAGAATGGGGAGTCTATAAAAATTCAAACCTACTGCTTTGAAGCGAATTTTAACTCTTACTAACCCCAAGGAACAAAATGTCCATTGAGCTTCCAACACTGTAATCTTGACTGGACAGAGTGTCAGTCTTTCTCCTATAGACCAGATGTTGGGTTTTAACTATCAGCCCCTGGAAGCAGCCAAGCACTTAACCACTGCACCTTCAGACCTCCTTCTGGGGCCTCTCATCTCACATATGGAAGCATTTACTCACTGGTTAAAGCTAAACAAAAAACAAATGCACAGCCAGTGCATTAATGTCCACTCAGAGTAACCCTGAAGGGCAAGGTAGAACTGTCCCTGGGGGTTTCCAAGACTGTAATTTTATGGAAGTAGAAAATCCCATCAGATTAAAGCTAATGGAACATGAAATAGAAACACATAACATGTTAGAGACATGCTCTTATGTAAACCTAGATGTATTTCACCATCTAGAAAACTACACACAAATCAGTATTGATTATTCTGTATTGGTGCTAGTAACTTTTTAAAGTATTTGTGAGCAACAGCCATAAAATAAGAAAATTTTCTAAATTGCTATTTTTTCAAATGTGTTCACATAGCTTGCTCTCTCTCTCTCTCTCTCTCTCTCTCTCTGTATGCACAAAATTCTTAAACTACATTTCCTACCATTTTACTGAGAAGGACACTAAGACACTTTAAGAGTAAGTGGGGTACGAATATATAGCTAGAAATTTAACTGCTCATCCAATATTCCATATTTCTTACAGAAGTGAACCCAGAAAAATAGTATGTGGCAAGAATAGATGCCACATTGAAACTTCTATCCATCAATCAATTATTAATATACAAAACTGCTATCCATTTGAGGGGGCTCCCAACTCTGTGGCAAATTCTATGAACTTCAACCCTTTATGTGACAAGCCTACTAACGGTGACAAATTCTTAGGGAAAGCAATTGTTTATTAGCCTGACTTGTTTTGTTTGCTGAAAAGCATATGCACATTTCCAAATGTATATACCTAATACTCTTCACTATAACACTGATAACAATACACTACAGATTCAGAAAACAAAGACAAGATGCTGATTATTTAGAGTTTAGCAAATATTCAACTCTTCATCTGCAATCCACTACCTATAAAGGTAAATCCAACGTGCAGCTTCTAACTCTAAGGCTTCTGGTTCTGATATAAACATTTCTTGAAAGAAGTTGAAAATAATTTAACTCTCAGTTAAAATTCAAATGTACTATTAAAATTATCAATAGCTTCAATCCAGTTTCAAAGTATTCAATTTAAAGGGCAAAAATTTTTATTTTCAATTCTATTTTTGACAGCTTGTTCAAAAAGAAATATGTAATTATGATTGCCAGTTTGTGATTTTACATAATGATGGGTGACAAGTAGAATGTGGATAATTGAAACCCAATATTGGAGAAATATAAACTCAAGCTAATGATGCATTCCAATATACACTTTCATTGAACACTAAGGCTGCATGACTATAGAACAAAATGTAATAATTCAATTGTAATAATGCCACAGAATAAAACATTGTGCCCATTTAGGACTCTATTCCTATATTGAAGTAACTGTATGGTACATAACTGTTGCTGGCTGAAGAGTTGAAGATTTAAATCCTCCCAGAAGAACCTTGAAAATGCTATCAAATGTAGGTCTACTTTGAAACAGGTGGTGTGGCAGTCATGTACTCGTGTCAATTTCATGATTGGGAGTAGAGGGGTGAAGTTTAGCCTGCCAATCTGGAGCTAGCCAATGAGACCTCTGTGTGAGCGTGGCTTTCTCTGAAAATTCTGGGAAATATTGAGATCTTTTTCCTCCGTGGAGGTGAGAGACTATGGTCTCAGTCACTGGAAGACAAGAGACATGGCAACAATGCTGATTCCCTGTGAGTCATCCCAGAGGAGAAGCCACATGGGCTTACGCTGATGGAACCAGACCTCTGAAGCCAGAAAAGCCACATGGAGACTCCTGCCAGTGCTGAGCTGCTTGAGAAACCACACAGAGGGCCCTGTCAGTGCTGAGATGCTTCTACCACAACTGGATACACAAGATTCTGCACCCACTGGCCTGTGATTTTTCTAGCCTCATTGCAGGTGCTTTGTGAGTCTGGAGAGGACTTATGGATTGGTATTGGACATATGGGCTAATATCGAACTTATGGACTTGGACTGGACTGGGTTGGGATGCTGTCTCATATTTCTCACGTATATAAACCTCTCCCTTATATACATATGCATGTCTATGAATTTGAATTTGTTTCTCTAGTCTACCCAGACCAACTCAGGTGTTGGAATCCATTGGACAACTGGCACTAGTTGTTCATCAATATTTCACCCTACTGCTTTAGTGGAGAAAGCAAAGTAAGGTGATGTCTATTTTGTACTCAAAGTTTAAACAATTAGTGATGGAGTTAAAGAGTACAACTTATTCACTTTACTGATATGAGCCTCCTATATTGCATTGAATATATAAAAACTGTCTAATCATAACAACATCATGGTATTTTCAGTCACTTCATCAACACTGGAAGTTGAACAACACGTGAGGAAATCTGAGGAACTGATACATTTAAATTATCAAAAGAATACTTAATATACCACCAACTGCCAGAATTAGAAACAAACTTGTCTTGGGAGAATTATCATAAAAAAGCTCCTTGTCAGTGAGGATGATGAGGGTTAGTCTCACATACTGGGAGCATGTTTTCTGCAGAGACCTGGAGAAGGACCTGATATTTGCTAGAGGGTTGGAGAAAAAAGAGGAAGACCTCAGCAAGATGGGATGAGACAGCAGCTGCAATGATGGACTCAATTTACCGACTCTTGTGAGGATGGCTTCAAAAACTAATGTGGGCAGGCCTATGCAAGTGAGTCAGCCTCTGACCTCTGATGCCTCAAAAGGAGAAGGAATCACTCTTATCAGCATCAACCTTCCATGATTGATTCTTAGGAGGCAGACATATCTCTGCACTGCAACCTTTTCCCCCTAACCTTACAGTTACCTTTTAACTCTGACACCACCGATTCCTCGCCCAGCTCTCTCTACTTCTCAGCATCAAGGCAATGGCTGCACAGAACCCACACACCAGACTCATAGCTGTGGGGTTTATTAGGGAAGTCAAAGATTACAATTAAGATTCAGGAATGGACAGAATACTTCATTGATAAAGAAAGTTTTCAGTTGTATCCTAAAGCACACCCAGGACTCAGAGCCCTCATAGCCAGGCTCCCATCCTGCCCAGATAAGTAATCCAAGGCTTTTTAAAAATCTCTTTCAGTAAGTACCTGGTGACACCCCAGTATATCAGCAAACATCTTGCTCATTGGCACTAAACATTTCCTTTTGGAGCCAGCAAACCTGGGGGCCAGCACTCTCTCTCTTTTCTAGGCGCAGCTGCCTCTACTGCTGCCACTTCTCTACTCTTGTTTCAGGCTGTGGTTTCTGACTCTAGTGTCTGGATACTGGATTGAAGTTTTTTAGTGCAGGGATATGGAATGTAAAGAGCATGCACTAGTCCTGCCTCTTTCTGAATTATATAGAGATCTTTCCTTTCTGCCTCAGATATTGCTCATTTTAAGCCCCACAGGGTAGTAAAATGAACCAAGCCCACATTAGGATTCCATACACTTTATTGGCATGACCCTCTCTATCCCACAAGGGTGCCATGTACCTGATTTACATAAGCAAGCACCTCACATTTGCATAGTTTTGTGGGAGTGACAAAGACTAAAGATAGGAAGTCATACCAAGTAATCCGCAGCACTGACGCCAATTAACATTGGGGCAGACCTGTTGACATCTAACAACATTCTATCATTGCTAAATTTATATGAAGATTACTATCCTTACTTCCTTCATCTTAACAGAGTAGACTGTTAGTTGGGTTGAGGCCCCTTGATGAAATTTCCAAGGCGGTGCATGCATATGAGAAAAATGCATGTCCATAGCCAGTGGTGTCACTAGGGTTGGCATCACCCAGTGCAGTATTTTATGGTGTCCATGCTCCCCCACAATGGGATTCTGTACTTGCCAGACAGCATAGAATTCTTGGTGACATTGGCTATCAATTTTAATCTAAGGATGTTCCAAATAGAATTGTAAACTGCTTGAATTTGGTACTTTGGGAAGAATACTAGCACCAATATTGCTTTGTAGAACCTTTTGCCACTGAATTGGACATTATTAGCAACTGAGCAGGGAGCCTTTTCTTTTTCTTCAGTTACTAATTCATGCTACAAAAAAAAGTTGCTGAGATAGGCTCACATATTTTGTAGCTAAAATATCAGAAAATTTACAAAATCAGTGACCAGAAAAACAATTGCAGCAACATAAACAACATCATGATTCAAAACATTGTCATAATTGGGTGATAATGACAGCCCTGACACATGCATATTAGAAAGTTCAAAAATAAATTAGTTAAGATTTTTAATCTAGATATATTGATATCTGTATACTTGAATTACAAAGAATTTTAGCACTTTAGCTCATTATAAGTATATTTTAATTTTAAAATTCTATATTTTTGCCAAACCAGTGGACAAAATTTTAGTGTCATCTGCTGCAGTTCCTGGCCCCTTCTACATAAAGTATTGCCACTGCCAAGGTTCTGCGTTGTGCTTAGGGGATGTAGAGTTGGTTCTGACACATTGAAACCCTATGCACCACAGAACAGTCTTGTGTTGTCCTTGTCATTGCTAGATTTGGAGAAAGTGCAGTCATGTGTCAATCTAGTTGAATTTGAAGAACTTCTCCTCCCTCTCCCCCCTCCCTTACCCCACAGACCCCATTCGCCACTATCCTCCGCCTCCTCCTCCTTCTTCAGTTTACCTTGCATAATAGCCTTCTCCAGGATTTGATTCCTCCTATAAAATATCCAAAGTCAAAGTCTCATCATCTTTATTTCAAAAGTTTCTGACTGTATTTCTAACACAGATGTGCTCAGTCTTCTGGTGGTCAATGTTATGTATATTTATTATTCTTTACCGACCCCATAACTCAAGGGCCTTCATTCTTCTTTTTGCTCTTGTTTTGTTAGGTGCCATCCAATTGGTTCGGACCCATAGTGACCTTGTGCACAGCAGGAGGAAACACCTTCTGTTCCTGCGCCATCCTCACAACTGGTCCTGTGCATAAGCCCATTGTTGCAGAGATAGAATCAAACCAGGTCCTTGGGAGCTTCCCTCCTTTGTGCTCATCTAGACGTTACAAAACATGATGGCCTTTTTCAGGGACTGGTCTCTCCTCACAATATGTCCAAAGTACATAAGACATAGTCTTGCCATCTTGCCTCTAGGGAGGCTTCTGGCCATACTACTTCTAAAACAGATGGTTTTGTACTTTTTAACAATCCATGAAACTTTCAACATTTTTTGCTATCTATAATTAAAATGAATCAGTTCTTTAGAGTTCTTTTTTCCGTGACCTAGTTTGCATGCATATGTATGAGGCAATTGCAAATCACATTGTCCATCAAAAGTACCATTTTGCTTTTTAACACTTTAAAGAAGTCTTTTTTATAAATTTTCACAAATCATTTTGTTGGGGGCTCTTGTAGTTTTTTATAATAATCATATATCCATTGTATCAAGCACATTTGTATATATGTTGCCACCATCATTCCAAACATTTTCTTCCCACATGAACCCTTGGTATCAGCCTCTTTTTTCCCCTCCTCACCCATTCTCTTACCATCATGAACCCTTGATAAATTATGAATTATTTTCATATCTTATATCATCTGCTTTCTCCCTTCAACCATATTTCTGTTCATCACACTGGGATGGGGGTGGGGAGTTATACTTCAATCATTGCAATTGGTTCCCCCTTTCTCCCCTCATCTTCCCTCTTGGTATCCCTTCTCCCATTTCTATTCCTAGGAGGTTTATTTCTCCTGGGTTTTATGTATGGAGAGCTCTTGTATGTACCAGCTTATATGCTCTGATCTAGCTGGATTTGTAAGGTAGAACTGGGGTCATGATAGTGGTGGGGAGGAAGCATTAAAAAAAACTGCAGAAATGTCATATGTGTAGTCAGTACTACACTCCACCTGTTTGGCTCCTTCCATCTGTGTGACCCTTCTGTGAGGGAATGTCCAATTGTCTATAGATGGGCTTTTCACTGCAGCCCCCCTTGTTCACATTGATAGGATCATTTGTTTTGTGTCTTCTGATGCCTGACACCTGATCCTCTCGACACCTGGTGATCACATAGGCTGGTGTGCTTCTTCCATAAGGGCTTTGTTGTTTCTTAGCTAGATGTACTTTTTTATCTTCAAGCCTTTAAGACCCCACATACTATATCTTTTAATATATGGGCACCCTCAGCTTTCTTCACCACATTTTCTTATGCACCCGTTCTGGCTTCAGTGATCATATAGGGAAGTCCCTAAAGATTTCATCAATTTCAGCAAGCAAGGCTGAATCACCTGTGTATTGCAGATTGTTAATGAGACCATCTCCAAATTTAATGCCTTTCTTCTTTGTATGGTCTAATTTCTCAGATTATATGCTCAACAAATAGATAGAATAAATATGCTGAAAGTAAAGTTTACACCCTAGGTGAACTTCTCTTGATTTTAAAGCATCTAGCACCCCCTTGTTCTCTTATAATGACTACCTCTTTGTCTTTGTACCAGTTCTGCTTAAAGGTTATTGAGTTCCATTTCTTTGCAACATTCTCCTTAATTTCTCATGATCCACACATTCAAATACTTTAACGTAGTCTATGCAATACAGATATACAAATAAGATATACATCATTAGGTTGTTGTCTAATTTCCACCAAGATCCGTTTGATATCACAAAGATATCCCTCTTTCCATGCCCTTTTCTGAATGTTGTTTGAATTTCTGGTAGTTAGAATAAATGTATTTTTGTAGTTTATTATCATTATCTTCATTAAATTGTACTTGTTTCCAAGTAAAACTTTAACTTTATAGTATTCATTGATAATTTGCACATTCTGATGAATTTCCTTTCTTTAAAATGGCTATGACTACAGAACTCTTTGTAACCATTTTTCAGATAGTCACCTTGCAAATTTCTTGGCACAGAAAAATGAGCACCTATAGTGTGGTTTACTTTTGTTGAGACATCTCAGTAGGTATTCTGTCATTTCCCAGAGCCTTGTTTTTTGCCAACACCCTCAGTACAGCCTGTAATTCTTCCTTTAGTTCTCTCACTTCTTGATCATATGACTTTCTGAACTGGCTGAACATTACCCACTGAATGAAAAACTGACAAATTGAGAGATGAGAGTTGGATGGCTTTGTTCACAACTCTATTATTAATGATTACAATGATTTATATTAAGGTAAATAAGGTAAAAAAGGTCAGTTTCAGGTGAAATCATAAGTTTTCTAGCTGTTGTTTACATTATCTCATGCCACATTTTAGTCTCTAATAAAGTTTTCTATTCAAAAGAGGATGTGTTTTTCACGAGCGAATGATTTTCAGTGATGCTTTAAATGAGTTACCAGCATATTTATGTATGTATCTACCATCTGTCTGTGCATTTGTTGTTCTGTGGTGACTTCTGTGCTGTTAATGTGCTGTCTTTAGTGTATCAATGTCTTTAGTGTATCAAATATGAGCCGATCATCCACTGTAGACAAGTTTCAGCTGAGCTTCTCAACCAAGATTGACTAAAAAAAGCCTGGTAATCTATTTCTAAAATTTAGCCATTGGGTTTATGCTGGACAGAGGAGGAAAATGGTGTCTAGTTAAGACTCACTCACCAAGAGCTCCTGCTGCCAGACCAGAAAAAGGAGGTAAGCTGAAGAAGACTGAGAGGTGGAATCCTAAAATTAGAAATAAGGTAGTAGGGTCTGTTCTGAACCACACTTTTTTGTGTGATTTCCACTCACAAAGCAAACAATGAGTGCACTAACTCCCTCTAGGTTAGGCGCGCTGGGCTTGTGGGCTCTGCCCTTTTGCAACCAATAGTTGCAATGCTCTCAGGCCAATGCTCTTCAGGGGACATAATCCCAGACATAAGGAGAACCTCTTTGACCTAGTCACAAAAGCCCGCATCAGAGCTCCCCATGTTCTTAGCTGTCTTGAGCTTAGAACCTGGGAACCAAAGCCAGTAGTCATAATTTGGAGTAGAAAAAAAAGCAGAATTTACCTGAGTCAGGGTGCGGTGTGGCAGAAAAAATAAGTAGATAGCTATAGTCCAGGGGGTGAATTCAGTTCATTGTCCAAGAAGTAAACAGCCTTCCTGATAATCTGGATCTGCCCCTCTGGGTGCCAGCATGACAGCCCCCAAATCAAATCAAGGAACCTCATAAGTCCAAAATAATAAATTACATTTTCGGGAAAAAAAAACAGAAAATTCCAGGCTCATTGATCAATCCCCAAGGAATATCTCTGAGAAAGTAGGGCATAAGCAATCTAAACAAATTAATAAATCCAGATCCCCTCTCACTGAGTCTACACACAGCTGAGGAGGCCCTGCCTGTCCCAGAACCCTCCACAGGGCTGAAGGAACACCACCTACCCCTCTCCTCCCGCTGTAGTACTACATACAACACAAGACAGGCAGATCAGTGAACACCAGCACTCAATACCACTGGGAACTGATGCCTGGCCACTTTTGTGATCTTACCTTCAAGAGTAATCTCACCCAGTATCTCTGGAATGCTACAGGTGGGCAAACCACCCTGCTACCTTGAGGCAGAGTTGGAACTTCTCTGGCTCCATGGTCAGGTGATGAACCCTGTGCTATCTTCTTATTTACCACTCTATTTCTTCTTTCTTTATTCTCTTGCCCTGATATTTCCCACCACAGTTGATTTCAGTGGGTGCAATATTGGTTTTTTTATTCTCTTTTCCTTTCTTTTCTCCTCCTTTTCTCTCTTTCTCTTCTCTCTCACTTTTCCCTATAATACACCATTGCTAGTTTCCAGGCCATTACCCTCCACCTAGAGCAACTCAAACCAAATATCAGGAGAAACTCCAGTCTGCACCCTGTGGGAGGGCCCCACACTACACAAGGCAGCTGTGACAGCTCTCTATAGCATTCTGTGCTGCTGAGAAAACCTCTGTGGGGTCTGTAAGTGCTGTTTGCAACCAGAAGAACTAGACTGTCAGAACAAGACAAAACAAAGAAGTCAACCACAAAAGTAGCGAGGAATTTCTCAGAGGAAAACTTCTCCGCATTAATAAATGAAAATCAGGCAATCCTTCAGAAGACTGAAAGAACACCAGTCAGACTGAACCCCATGAAGAAGACACCAAGACACATAAGAGTTAAATTATCTAACTATGAGGAAAAGGAGATCATAAAAGCAGCCAGGGAAAAGCAAATACTCACATATAAAGGTACCTCAATCAGAGTATGTTCAGATCTATCAGCAGACACTATGAAGAAGGAGAGGGAATGGAGTAACTTATTCCAAAAATTGAAGAAAAACAATGCAGACCCAAGAATACTATGCCTGGCCAAATTATCTATTAAGAGAGATGGAGAAGTAAGAGTCTTCCCAGACAAAGAAAAACTCAAGGAATACACAAAAAGAAATCCAGCCCTACCAAAGATAATGGCCAATCCTGTGTAGGCAGAAGATCACCACTCACTGAATGCAAATAAGAGATAATTACATAGAATTCCACCCATAGGGTGACAAAGAGAAAACAGCCCGCAAGGTAGTATTGGCTCAATAGTGGAAAGAAGGAAAAAATGAAATACATGAACACAAACACACAGCACAAGTGGATAAGAAAGATAACAAGGAAAGCACTCAACACAAAAGATACAAGATGACATCACAGAGTCCAAAGATGAATTTAATAACACTGAATAACAATGGCCTGAACTCAGGCATGAAAAGGCAGGGGTTAACTGAGTGACTCAGGAAATATGATCTGCTGTCTACAGGAGACACACATTAAGCTTGCAGATAAAAATAGGTTGAGAATTAAAGGCTGGAGAAAAATATACCAAGTAAACAGCAATTTTTAAAAAGCAGGGGTAGTGATCTTAATAAAAGACAAAAGTGATCTCAAGATACAGGCCATAACAAGGGGCAAGGAGGGGAACTATATAATGCTCAAGAGAACAGTAGAACAAGAAACCAGGTGATTAATAAATATATAAACACCCAAAGAGAGAGTCACAAAATTCATTTATCAAACACTCCAAAATATGAAAAAAGAAATCATAGGCTTAACAATTATATTTGGTAATGTTAATACACTGTGTCAGAGAGGGTTCTCTAGAGAAATAAAACCAGGACACTAGTAATTCTCTTTATATATTTATATAGAAAGAAGAGTATATAAGATAAGAAAGAAACAAGTAATCTATAAAGCAGTATAAATTGCTTGGTGCAACTCACTTGCGTGAGACAGCTAGAAGACTGGCAGTTCTTCAAGTCTTGAGGGCCACTGAATAGTCCTCTGTAGAGCAATTCAGGCTATCTGGTCAGAGGCAGCAAACAGCAGAGCAGGTCACCAACAGTCAGCCAGATGACACAGTCCAACAGTCCTCAGCTCAAGAGACGTATATCCCAGGAGAATGGTGAAGTAGAACTTGAAGGAACCTCAAGTCACTGTTCCACAGTCCACGATTAGGTGTCCCATGGGTAGTGCTGCTTAGAGGTCGAGACACAGGATGAACAAAACAGCTGTCTGATCCAAAGATCCAAAAGCAAGAGAGAGAGAGGGTGGGACTCGCTGAGCCCTCCCTATCTCTGCCCTTCAATTTATCGCGTGTATTCATTGGTCGTGCCATCACAACAGACCAACCAGTCTTCTGTGGCCATCTTGGCATACTAGACCTGCCCATCACAATCCACCCCTTGCCAACATCGCACCTGTACACAATTCTTTACCCATATAAAATTTCCAGACATCGATGAAATCAAACTTATTCTTAACATCAAACATCTATCATACATGTAAATGAGAACACACTGAGTCCAATTATAGCTGATACATCATACATGAGCAATGAAAAGATTCAATAAGCTCATAAACAGAAAATACATGAACAGTCACAAACCTCACTTCTGTAATTGATCACGTGGTCTTAATTGGTAGGTAGAACTACCTTCTTCTACTATCCATTCTGTATTACCTATGCCCTCAGCAATCACTTCAGCTGGTTGTGGCTTTTTGCCTGGTGGGGTGACGAGACCTTCATTCCTGAGGGGTCTAGGTCATTAGATGTCCTGTCATGATGGGGTTGCTGTAATTTACCATTACTTTTATCACAGGGCATGGTAGCACTAAGAGTCGGCCTATGAGATCTCCTGGATTCCAGACATATTCCTTTTTACCCCCATAATGTAACACCAGTCCAATTTCTTCTTGATAATCTGGTTCAATCACACCACTCAGTACAGTTACACCCTTCCTGATCTGTTTATCCAAAGGCATGAGAAGCCCAAAGTGTCCAGGGGGCATTCTCAGGTGCAAGTTAAGTGGAATCTGTGCTGTGCTTCCAGGTGGGAGAGTTCCTTCCTTCGGGACCAGGACCTCCAGTCCCAAAGAACATAGAGTTCCTGGGCCAGGAAGCAAAAATGCTGCAAGTGGGTCAATAGTAATAAGAGTGAGTGGTGCCACTCCAGTTTCCACCCCTTGGTTCCTGGACCCATGAATCCTGGCTATTGGAGACACAGCACCATATATTGGCCGCTGGATTAAAGTGTATACAGCTTCCTGGAGAATACTGCCCCAGCCTTGCAAGTTGTTGCCACATAGTTTGCATCGCAGTTGTGTCTTCAGGAGCCCATTCCATCGTTCTATCAAGCCAGCTGCTTCAGGATGATGAGGAACATGATATGATCAGTGGATTCCATGGGCATGAGCCCATTGCTGCACTGAATTTGTGGTAAAGTGAGTTTCTTGATCTGAAGCAATGCTATGTGGGATGCCCTGACAGTGGATGAGGCATTCCGTAAGTGCATGAATGGTGCTTTGGGCAGAAGCATTGAGTGCAGGGAAGGCAAATCCATATCCAGAATAGGTGTCTATTCCAGTCAGAACAAAATACTGTCCCCTTCATGATGGGAGTGGTCCTAAATAATCAACATGCCACCAAGTTGCCAGTTGATCTCTCTGAGGAATGGTTCCATACCTTGGACTTAACGTCGGTTTCTGCTGCTGGCAAATAGGGGACTCAGCAGTGGCTGTGGCCAAGTCAGCCATGGTGAGTGGAAGTCCATGTTGCTGTGTCCATGCATAACCTCCATCCCTGCCACCATGTCCACTTTGTTCATGTGCCCATTGGGCAATAACAGGAGTGGCAGAGGAAAGAGGAGGGCAAGACTTCACAGTGCGTGTCATCTTATCCACTTGATTGTTGAAGTTCTCCTCTTCAGAGATAACTCTTCGGTGAGCATTCACATGAGACATGATTACCTTTACTTTTTTGGCCCATTCAGAGAAATTCTTCCACATACCTCTTCCCCACACCTCCTTGTCACCAATTTTCCAATCATGTTCCTTCCAAGTCCCTGACCATACAGCCAAGCCATTAGCCACAGCCCATGAATCAGTATACAGTCTCACATCTGGTTACTTTTCCTTGTAGGTGAACTGAATGACCAGGTGCACTGCTCAAAGTTCTGCCCATTCGGAGGATTTTCCTTAACCACTATATTTCAGGGAGATCCCAGAAAGGGGCTATAGTGCTGCTGCTGTCCACTTACAAGTGGCACCTGCATATTGTGCAGAGCCATCTGTGAACCAAACATGACTTTTTTGTTCTTCAGTTAAATTATCACAAGGAACTCCCCAGGAGACCATAGGTATAGATTCGGAAAGAGAAGATACTGTGACAGGAGTGGGGACTGTGGGTATTTGGGCCATTTCTTCATGCAGCTTACTTGTACCTTCAGTTCCTGCTCTGGCCTGATCTCATATGTACCTCTTTCATTTAACAATGGAGTGTTGCTGCACACGTCCAACTTTAGGACTCTGTGGGTCAGACAGTACCCAGTCCATGATGGGTAGTTCAGGCCTCATGGTGACTTGGTGACCCGAGGTGATGCGTTCAGTCTCCACCAAGGCCCAGTAACAGGACAACAGCTGTTTTTCGAAGGGGGAGTAGTTGTCTGCAGAAGATGTCATGATTTTACTTCAAAATCCCAATGGTCTACTTTGTGATTCATCAATAGGGATCTGCCAAAGACTCCACACTGCATCTTAATCAACAACTGACACTTCTAGCACCTTTGGGTCAGCTGGATCATATGGTCCCAGTGGCAAAGAAGCTTGCATGGCAGCCTGAACCTGTTGCAGAGCCTTTTCTTGTTCCTGGCCCCACTCAAAATTGGCGGCTTTTTGTGTCACCTGATAAATAGGTTGAAGTAGAACACCCAAGTGAGGGACATGTTGCCTCCAAATCCAAAAAGGCCCACTAGGTATTGTGCCTCCTGTCTCATTGTTGGGAGAACCAGATGCAATAGCTTGTTCATTGCTTTAGTGGGAATATTCTGACATGCTCCACACCACTGGACCCCTAAAAATTTTACCTAGGTGGAGGGTGCTTGAATCTTTGTTGGGTTAATTTCCCAACATCCTGTACACAGATGCTGTACTAATGGATCTAAAGTCTTTGATACATCTTCCTTAGTGGGTCCAATCAGCATAATGTCATCAATATAATGGAGTAGTATGACATTTTGTGGAATAGACAGGCGATCGAGGTCCCTTCGGACTAAATTATGGCACAGGGCTGAATAGTTGATGTACCCCTGGGGGAGAGTTGTGAAAGTGTACTGTTGCTCCTGCCAGCTGAAGTCAACTGCTTTTGATGATCCTGTGAGATTGGTCTCAAGAAGAAGGCATTGGCCAGATCAATAGCTGTACACCAAGTACCAGGAGAAGTATTAATTTGCTCAAGCAATGAGACCATGTCTGGAACTGCAGTTGCAATTGGAGTCACCACCTGGTTAAGCTTATGATAATCCACTGTCATTCCCCAGGATCCATCTGTCTTCTTTTCAGGCCAAATGGGTGAATTAAATGGAGATGTGGTAGGAATCACCACCCCTGCATCTTTCAAGTCTTTGATGGTGGCACAGATCTCTGCAATCCCTCCAAGAATGCGGTATTGCTTTTGCTTTACTATTTTCCTAGGCAATGGCAATTCTAATGGATTCCATTTGGCCCTTCCCACTATGATAGCCCTTATTCCACATTCGAGGGATCCAATATGGGTGTTCTGCCATTTACTAAGTATATCTATTCCAATGATGCATTCTGAAACTGGGGAAATAACCACAGGATGAGTTCAGGGACATACCAGATCCACAGTGAGGTGTACCTGAGCTAAAACTCCATTTATCACTTGACCTCCATAAGTCCCCACTCTGACTGGTGGCCTTCGAAACACTTTGGGTCTCCTGGAATTAGTGTCAGTTCAGAACCAGTGTCCAGTAGTCCCCCAAATGTTTGATTATTTCTTTTCCCCCACTGAGCAGTCACTCTTGTTAAAGGCTGCAGGTCATTTTGGGGAAGGTTAGAAGAAAGGCTAACAGCATAAACCTTCGGTGATGTAGCAGGGTCCTTCTTCCAAGGCACCTGACCTTCCCATCATTCAAGTGGTTGTAGGTCTGTAAACTGGCTCAGGTCTGGGAATTGGTTGAGTGATCATGACTGCCTATCGTGCTGTTCACCTGATCCAGCATTCTTCTGCCTGTATAGGTCACATAAATATTTAGTAGGTTTCCCATGTATTTCACTCCTAGAGACACCATGACTAAGTAGCCAATGCCATAATTCCACACGAGACAGACTGCTTTGATTACTACAAAAGCCTTACTGTCTATTATAACCACGTCCACCCTGTCTCTGTTGATTCAGTGCTGACACTTGCCCTCTATAACCATGGAGTCCAATCAGCCCCATTGTGGGCAAATGTCGGAGTTCACTTAAGGTAGTCCCCAAAGTTAATCCTGGTGCACACAACATAGCAATTATAGGAGTCTTCAAAGATGTGAGGCCCACCTCACAAACTTATTCCTATGTTTGTGGTGAAGAATATATCCTCAGCACACCCCCTTTTGGGGTCTATGGGAGTATCCTGATAAATCCATTCCACCATACCAATTTCCCTCAGCTTTTGGATGCCTTCTTCTACAGTGTACCAAGGTAGGTCAGGCAACTCAAGTTAGTCTAATCTAGGCCATCTGGCAGCTCATGCCTCAGTGAACCAGCCAAATAAGGAGTTGGATCCTCTCTTAGCCTCTCTTGCAAGACACTAAAAGTCTCGCGAGACACTAAAAGAAGAGTCTATTTAGGGATCCCATATCCAGAAACTCAGACTGATCTAATATTACATTTCTTGCACCAGTATTCCAAACCCTCAGTAATTATTCCCAGGGATACTCCACAGGCTTTTGCTTGTATGTATCTGAAAGCTCGAGCAGTTCTTTGTGAGTATAGCATATGGCTTCTTAAGGAATCACCTCAGCCTCAGCCTTAGGAGCTTTCCTTGCCTTAATTTTAGTTACAGATCTAGCAGAAACTATCAATGGTGAGAGTGTTTCTTGGGTATTCTCAGCACTATCGTGTAAGGCATCTCCCTCAGGCAATGGTAGAGATGCAGCCCCACTTGGTGTTTCACCTTGAGTAGGTTGGTTGACCTGCTTATGTGTGGGTTGTTTTGTTGATTGTAGACTACTATCTTCAGCTGGGACGAATGGATATATTTAATGGGCTGGTTCGATTGTTTCTAGTGGTAGCATAATATCCTCCTCTTCCGGATCATCAGCCCATATATTCCCATCCTATGTTATAGGGTCCCAATTATTTCCTATCAATGCCCTCACTTTGGCTTCAGACACTGCTCTAGATCTGCCATTCAGCTGATGTTGTAATTCAGCCACTTGCATAATGATGCATTGAACCTGATTCTCAGTAATATTGTTTCTTTTACTACAGGCAAGAAGGCTCTCCTTTTGTTTCTTTTACTACAGGCAAGAAGGCTCTCCTTTGTAGCACAGACAGAACCCTTCATGTCTGTCCGAGGCCCTGAGGCAATCCCTCTCCTTAATCATATAGTCCATTGTAAGGAGGACCAGCCAACCAGCTTCCCTATACTTGGCGTCTTGACAAAACTGCTGGAAAATATCAAGCATACGATCTCCCGGTGCCTCTCCTTCAAACAGCACCCCATCCATTGGTGGTCCTACTTTAGTTATAGCTTTGCTATTTCACACCATGAACTAGTAGGAGTGGCAGAATTACCCATGACTTTAGGTCTAAAATTAGCATCATCAGTGCTCTTAATACTAGTCAGATTGGAGAACCTATCAAAGAAACCCATATTTATTATTTTATTTCTCTAGAAGCAGTCCTGGTATCACTTGTGTCAGAGAGGGTTCTCTGGAGAAATAAAACCAGGACACTAGTAATTCTTTTTATATATTTATATAGAAAGAAGAGTGTATAAATAAGAACAAAACAGTTAAGTAATCTATAAAGCAATACAAATTGCTTGGTGCAACTTACTTGCGTGAGACAGCTAGAAGACTGGCAGTCCTTCAAGTCTTAAGGGCCCTGAGTAGTCCTCTGAAGAGCAATTCCGACTATCTGGTTCCAGGCAGCAAACAGCAAAGCAGGTTGCCAACAGTCAACAAGATGACAGGGTCCAACAGTCCTCAGCTCAAGAGATGTATATCTCAGGAGCGTAGTGAAGTAGGGCTTCAAGGTACTTCAACTCACAGCTTCACAGTCCATGATTAGGTGTCCCACGGGTAGTGTTGCTTGGAGGTCAAGGCACAGGACAAACAAAGCAACTGTCTGGTCCAAAGATCTGAAAGCCAGAGAGAGAGAGAGGGTGGGACTCTCTGAGCCCTTCCTATCTCTGCCCTTCAATTCATCCCATGTATTCATTGGTTGTGCCATCACAACAGACCAACCAATCTTCTGTGGCCATGTTGGCATAGCAAACCTGCCCATCACATACACCAATCTATGAAAAAGACAGATCAATGTTAAAGAAACTCAACAAGGAGTCTATAGAGCTAAACAGCACAATTGGAGAACTTAATAGGTATTTTGAGAGCTTTGCACCCAAATGGAAAAAAAATTCACATAATTTTCAACCCCACATGGCACATATTTCAAAGATAGAACACACGCTGGGACACAAGTTAAACTTGAGTAACTTTAAGCACATAGAGATTATACAGACTTCTAGACATTTCTCTTTGATCACTGTGCCTTAAGGTTGCAAATAAACAGAATGATGGTGAAGAAAACAAGGGCAAACAACTGCAGGATGAATAATTCTCTACTGAAAAAGGAATGTGTATTAACACAGATTGAAGATGAAATCAGGACGTTTCTAGAAACTTCCAAACCTTTGGAACCAATATTTCCAAACCTTTGGGATTCAGCAAAGGCATTGATCAGAGCAAGGCTGAGAGCAATAAATGTATACATGAAAAAAGGAGACTTATGAATGATATGCTGGCTAAACAATCTTACACCAATTAGAGTAGAATCAACAGAACAATCCTACTAATAGCAAAAGGATAGAAATAATAAAAATCAGAGCTGAGATACAGGAGAGGGAAAATAAGAAAACTATGGAAAAAATTAATGCAGCTAAATTTGGTTCTTTAACAGTCAATCGACATTGGACCTCCACACAAGTTCTTCCTCAATGCAAGTACACTTTGTTCTATTATATTGACATTCCATGATACTCACCTTCAAGACATGATCACTGAAGACAAATGTGTGCATAAGCAAAAGTGGTGAAGAAAGCTGATGGTGCCCAGCTACCAAAAGATGTAGCACCTGGGGTCTTAAAGGCTTGAAGGTAAATAAGCAGCCTTATAGATCAGAAGCAAAAATGTGAAGCCCATATGGAAGAAGCACACCAGTCTATGTGACCATAAGGTGTTGAAGGGATCATAGAACCAAAAATTATATCATTGTAGATGAGAGGAAGTGCAGATGGGGGACCAAAATCCCATCTGTAGGTAATGGGACATGCCTTTACATAAGGCTCTCAAGGAGGAGATGAGTCAGTCAAGATGCGGTGTAGCAATGATGAAACATACAGCTTTCCTCTAGTTCTTCAATGCTTCCTCCCCTCCACTATCATGATCCCAGTTCTACCCTACAAATCCAGCTAGACCAGAGGATGTAGACTGGAATAGATAGGGAATCTAGACTGAAAACATAGGGAATCTAGGATAGATGACCCCTTCAGGACCAGTGGTGAGCGTGGTGATAACAGGAGGGTAGAGGGCAGGTAGAGTAGAAAGCAAGAACCAATTACAAGGATCTACATATAGCCTCCGCCCTGGGGGATGGACAACAGAGAGGTGGGTGAAGGAAGAAACCGGACAGTGTGAGATATGACAAAATAACAATAGTTTATAAATTATCAAGGGTTCATGAGGGAGAGATGTGTGGCGAGGGAGGAAAAGTTAAGGATGTGATATCAAGGGCTTAAGTGGAAAGCAAATGCTTTAAGAATGATAAGGACAACGAATGTACAAATGTGTTGGATATACAATGGATGGATGTATAGATTGTGATAAAAATTATGAGTCCCCAATAAAATGATTCTAAAAACATATAATAAACTATTGACAGATATCCATTTACTGAAAAAAAGCACCATGAGCTATGCTTCACATGATACACCAAATTTAATAATTGACTGACTGTAGACTTAAATGTTAGAACCAAGTGCAAAATTCATCCCATGAAGCTTTCAGAGGAAACATAGGAGAACCTCTTCCTGACCACAGAATATACAAGTATTTTAAGGAAGAAAAAAAAAGTTATTTATTGTACCATTTTAAAATTTGGAACTTCTTTTTTATAAAAGCACACCATCAATAACACACAGAATCCATGATCTTTTTGTGAGTTAGGTGCTGGATTGCTGACGACAGGATATGGATTCAAATTTTCCAGGGACTCTGCAAAAAAGAAGAAGAAGAAGAAGAAGAAGAAGAAGAAGAAGAAGAAGAAGAAGAAGAAGAAGAAGAAGAAGGGGCTGTCTGCTACTATAAAGAGTTACAGAATCAGATATCCTATGTAGACATAGACCTCATGGCAGTTAGTTTGGTTTTTGGTTTAACAGCACAGTGAAAAATCAATAATCAATTGGAAAAAAGATCTTTGTAATATATACACCTGAAAAATTACTTAAGAGTGATAACATTAATTTAAGACAGGAAGATCTATAAATCAATGAAAGCAACCCAGCATAACTCATTTTAAAAAATGGCAAGTGTGGCAGTCATGTGCTTATGTTAATTTTATGATTGAAATGTAAGGGTGGAGTCTAGCCTGTTAATGTGGAGATAGCCATTGAGTAGCCAATGAGGCCTCTATGTGGGCATGGCTTTTTCCTGAGACTTCTGGGAAATCTCATGATATTTCCCTTGTGAAGATGAGAAGCTATCTTTCCCAGTTGTTGGGAGTTAGTGTTAATACACACTCCTTTTTCAGTAGAGATTATGAATCACAGACAAGACAAGATGGCAGCATCCGAGAAGCTGAAAGAGCTGGAGGAGAAGCCACATGGCTTTGCCCTGATGGAGCCAGACCTCTGAAGCTGGAGAGGCCACGTGAGGACCCCTGCCAGTGATGAGCTGCTTCTTCCACCACTGGGTGCTGTTGATGGACCCTGAGCCCTGGAAGCGAGGAGCCATGGAGAGACCCTTGCCAGCTCTGGGATTCTGCACCCACTGACCTGTGACTTCGTGAATCGGAAGGAGACATTCTAGGCATATGGGCTAATATTGGACTTATGACTTTGAACTGGACTGAGTTGGGATGCTTTCTCAATGTTCCATTCCTTTTGTATATAAACCATTCCCTTATATCCATATGCATGCCCTTGAATTTGTTCCTCTAATCTACCCAGACTAACACAATATGGTACCTTAGGAGTGGGGTACTAGAGGAACAAATCATAACATGGAAAGTAGAAGCTTGTTTGACTTGTGCCTCGTGGTATTGTTACTTCTTTGGCTAGCCAGAAGTCAGATATGTCCGTGTAGTTTACTGAGTTATTTTCTGGAAACGATGTGGAAAGTTAAAGTTTTGATCACTTTGTTTGGATGCTGTCTTTGGTTATTCCTATATAAAATGGTGATTCTGCTCAAGGACAATGGATAAGAAGGTCAGAATGCCTGAACAAAAGCAGGGATCTGTTTTCATGCTTTCAGAGACCTAATTTAATGTTTTTATGTAAAGAGTAGCTTAGATAAGGATATTGATGAGCTTAATAAGTACTGACTTTGACTGGTTTAAGAATTAAGTTTGATTTCTGACTATGCTGTTTGTTTCTTATGCTTGTTATTGTAAATGTAAGAATGTGTAGAAATGTTTATTGGGAAGTATGAAGAGTTTGTAAATCCAGTTACCTCAAGCCAAGCAGTGACCTCTAGAGGATTTAGAACTTAGCATCAAAGACATCTCTGAAGAAATTAACCTCACCTTGTCCTTAGATGTGTCTAGGCCACACCTGGAATGGCTTCTCTGAAGAAATTAGCCCCACCCAGTTTTTTGGAGTACTTAGGATACTTGTATTCTGAAGAGAAGGTCAAACTGACTGATAAAGATGGATAAAGTCTGTTTCCTTGGAAAATCCTGACTAGTGATTAGTTTCAGAAGCAAATGAATCTGGAACCATGAAGATAACTCCTCTCTGGAACTGAATGTTAAAGGAAGCCTGTAGTAGGATGAAATGCTTGCTAAGTGACCACGCAGATCTACTCTTTGAGTAGAAGTAGAAGAACTGCAACAATAAAGAGGCGGGTTGAATTTGGCCACCGACACCAGTGGACTTGTTTCACAGAAAATAGAGGAGATGAGAGCGGGTTGACGGGTCTGAAGTTCATGACCTAGCATGAGAGAGCTAGGCATGTTGAGAATTTTTGATGGGACCTTGGTCTAAAGAGAAGGCAACCAATGGCCACCATGCTGAGGCTAAGTGAAAAAGCCCACATTGAGTTGACCAGAACTTGACCAGAGGAAGAGAAGCATTTTGAGTCTGTGAACTGGTGCATATCGTTGCTGACTTTATGGATGGCCTGTTCTGATTTGACTTTGCTAATACACGCACACTTCACAAGTTTCCAACTAGAACAAAGATTCTTCACATTGAAAGATTTGATTGTTTCCTTAGAGCACTGGGTTGGTGTAAGTGTGCAATATAGAAATTAGATACCCAAAATGGGGGGATGAAGGCATGAGGTGATTGGCTTGCAAACTCTTATAGGTGGTGGAATATATATTCATAGGATTATAGGATCAAGGCATACATATTTTGTAACTACAATTGTTAGGTACAGAATATCTTTTGTTTTGTTCACTTATAGAATATTATTTTTAAATGGTGGTGACATGTTGAATTGTATGCATTTTAGTTTTATACCATTAGGTATAGATATGATCTTATTGTTTATTTGAAGGTTACATATGGTTACAGAATTATGTGAAAGCATAAAGTTAACAACAGGTGGTCTGTGGCAGTCATGTGCTTATGTTAATTTTATGATTGAAATGTAGGGGTGGAGTCTAGCCTGTTAATGTGGAGATAGCCATTGAGTAGCCAATGAGGCTCTATGTGGGCTGCTGATGGATGCTGAACCCTGGAAGCAAGGAGCCATGGAGAGAACCCTGCCAGCGCTGGGATTCTGCACCCACTGACCTGTGACTTTGTGAGTCGGAAGGAGACTTTATAGACTGGAATCGGGCATCTGAGCTAATATCGGACTTATGACTTTGAACTGAACTGGGTTGGGATGCTTTCTCAATGTTCCATTCCTTTTGTATATAAACCATTCCCTTATATCCATATGCGTGTCCTTGAATTTGTTCCTCTAGTCTACCCGGACTAACACAGCAAGGAAGGTGTGTTAGTTTGGGTAGACTAGAGAAACATATCCAAAGAAACGCATAAGTATCTAAGAGGGAGTTTTATCTAAAGGGTACATTAAGAAATCATCCCAACCCAGTATTGCCCCAACCCATAATTCCAACATCAGCCTATATGTCTGACACCAATCTGCAAAATCCTCCTCAGTCTCACAAAACACATGCAATGATGCCAGCTGCAGGAGGAAAGGTGAATCAGTGGGTGTGTAAGCAATGCAGTGTGGACAGAGGTCTCCATGTGGTTGCTCCAGTACCCAGGGCTACATCAAATTAGGTCCATGTGGCTTCTGCTCAGGGAGCTTTCACAGGAAGTGAGCTTTGCAATCTGAATCATGGAACTGAATAAGGCAACCGCACCCTGGTGTGACTATCAAAGAGCTAGCGACTCAAGAACACAAGGAAGGTGAGACTCACTGAGCCATTTCTTTCTCTGCCCTTCAATGAACCCCACATATTTTTATCAGCCAGCTTGGCACAATAAATTTTAACTATCTCAACAGGGTTGTAAATGTCTCACAAAACAGAATATTTAAGTAGTCAGGATGTGTATGAAAAGGAGCTTAGCTTCTTCATTAAGGAACTGCAAATTAAAGCCAAAATGACAAAGTAGCATACAAAGATCTGACTGGGTGAAATGAAATATCAAGTGCTATAGAGGATGTGGAGTAACTAGAACTCTCATGCAGAATAATATAAATGAATACTGGTACAACCACATTGAACATTGTTTGGCTATATTTAGTAAAATTTGACATTACACACACACTGTGACTCATATAAGGAGCCCTTGTAGTAATGATTACACTTTAGGTTGCTGTATTTACAAATTAACAGAGGCAGTTCTACTTGCCCCCACAGGGTTGTTATGACTTGCCAATGACTCAGTAACAGTGAGATGGCTCCTATAAGAAACCTGGTTGCATAGTGGTTGTGAATTGGGCTATTAACTGCAAGGTCAACATTTCAAACGCATCTGTCACTCAACTGGAGAAATATGAAGCTTTCTGCTCCCATAAAGTGGATTAGTGTAGATGCAGTTAGGTTAAAACTTAGTGTCCTATCATTTGATCTTCTTTATGATCCATTTAAAATTTGTTCTAGTTTTTTAATATTGTCAAAGGAGGGTTTTATCTGTCTAATTTTTTATTGTTAGATTTTCTTTGTGTAATATTTTTCTGCATATGAAGTCCAGGAGAGGTAAGTCTACAGAAACAGTAACTACATTAATGGCCTTTGGGTTCTGGCAGTGGAGGGTGGGGTGGGGGGCGGGGGGGAGGAAGAACTAATAATGATGAGTATAAGAATGGAGAAAATGTCCTAAAACTAATTTTAGTAATGATTGTACAACCATTAATGATGTGATTGAACTATTGATTTGTGTGATATATGAATTGTATGTCAATAAACAGTTTATATAAATATATTTCAATATAAAAAATAACACACAAATAAAAAAGATTTTCAGAATGAGAAACCCACAAGGGTAGCTGTAATCTGTCCTATAGAGTCAGTATGAATGAAAATTAACTCAATGGAAATGAATTTAGTTTTTTATACATGGTGCATATCTTACTTTTAGGATACGTTCAGTTTAACTCATATAGTGATTTCAAGCTCTCTTTTGTTTAAAAAGTGCAATATACCTGGAATAATTGAAGTAGGATGGTCAAACATAGAGACACCTGATTTTGTAGTGGATCTACCACATTTCTAAAGAAAAAGAGTAGGGCGTATAGAAGTAAAGAAAAATTCGACTGTTGGACGTCTTCTCTATCAGAAGAAAATAGATTGGAAATTTAACTGTACAAAAGAAATCAGTCAAGGAGTTGAGCCCCAGTGGTTATGTGTGGGACTGCAACCCACAGGGTTGGTGGTTCAAATCCAGCAGCAGCTCTCCAGGAGCACTGCTGGGCTTCCTGCTCCCACCAGGGCAGTGATGCCCCCACCCCAAAAAACAAAAACAAAAAAAAACAATCAAATGTTAAAACACACAAAAAAACAGAAATGAGTGTGTTTTGCTATAACCCTTGAATAAGAAAATTTTCTCTAATTGTGAATCAAAATCTAGAAACAGAAACAACTATATATAATTTTATTATCCATACTAAAATAAGGGGGGTTAAGGAGACACTGTTCTTAGAATTTAAAATACTACATATCTGGGAAAATATCTGTGAATTACATCATAGGCAAAGACTAATAGTTTCATAAAATTTTCCTTGGAAAATATATTCTGGAAATATTAGCCATAATGGCTAATGAAGTCATAGAAAAAGAAAACAAACATTTATTTTTTTAAAAATGATTCCCTTCTAATAAAAGAAATTCAAGTTAAAGCTATAAGAAGACAGCATTTCTTACCCATCATATTGAAAATAATTCATGTTTATCAACCAACTGACTTGATGAGGTTAGAGAAATGTGCATTCTGTCACTGGTGAGAAAGCAAAATGGTTAAACTCCTATGAGAATTACATTTATAAATGTCTTTGTCCAATATTCCATTTGTAGAAATCTATGCAAAGGATCCACAGGCAAAATTATAAAAACATGTGCAAAACTATTAATTGTAGGATCATGTGTTAAAATAGATGAAAAGAGCCTCAACATCTATTGTTTAGTAAATCCACAGCTGCAAAACAGAATGAAAATTATCTATTGTTCACTAAAAACAGTACATTGGAGAAAAGTGTTTATAGTGAGCTACCATTTCTGTAACGATGAGAAAAAAATTGTATGTATATACTGATGTTTCTGCTTATGTTTTTAAAAATATGGCAGATAAAGCAAAACACTTTTTTGAAAGGAGGTTCCTTATGAGGAAAAAAATAGGAGGGTAGAAGGAACAGGAATAAAAGTGAGAATTCTGGTTATGCTTGTTTTATAAATTTGAGTTTATAAGAGTATATATTTTATCTATTACAAATTGAATATTTAAAGAGCAACTTTGAAAGCAAAAATAATAATATGAAACAAATAGATCTAAGCGTGTTTGTAATTAGTGGCGTAATCACACAAAGAGGTTCTCTTGAAGTGACTTAAAGACACGTTTCAAAGAACAGCAGAACAGCAAAACAAACTGTTTTCCACATAGTTTTGGTGGTTGTGGTGTTGGTGTGGCTAGTCTGAGACTTCTGAGTTTGTTTCTGTAGAATAAACAAATAAATCATTGTGCAATATTGGAACCGTGTCATTGAAAATTAGGATTCAGTATGTGAGAAAGTCCTGGTGGTATAGTGGTTACATATTGGGATGCAAGCTATAAGGTCAGTAGTTCAAAACAACCAGCTCCTGGGAAGCATACTATAACATGAAGCGTCCAGTCACAATAATAGTTAGAGTGCAGGAAATCCACAGGGGTTATTTCACCCTGTCCCATAGGACTTCTATTGGTGACAAAGTGTTTTATATTAGAAAATAAGATATAAACAGTAAGACTAAATAACTTAAATGAAACCTATTTAGAGTATTGGTACACAAAAATGACGTGTTTTATCAAATATATATTCCTTGTTCTATCTACCCCAAATGCCTAGACATAATGATTATGTTAATTTCTTGGTACTGCTACAGAAGAAATATCACAAATGACTTAAAAGCACTGTGTGACGTAAGCGTATGAACTTTGGGTTAAGGCTCTCTGTAGTCTCTGGGGGGAGATCCAGCATTTCTGGATTCTTTGGTGACCTCCTAAAGGCATTGATTTCTTTCAGTTGTGCCTGCAACTCTGCTTTTAAGCTGCTCATTTTATATGTTAAAATTGAGTTTAAAACACACCCTCATAACAGAAGAAGTCACTATTCCTAAAAAGGATTACTCTCAAAGATATGGGGATGTAGATTCTAACACACATATTGTGGGGAGGGGCTAAGCACATTTTAATTCAGAACAATGACAATCACAGGAGCAGTAAGTATGCTGGCTTATAGACTCATTCATCTATTCTCCCAGTGGACTGAGAAAAATCTAATTTTTGGCTAAGCAGTAAGGGCTGAGAAAAAGAGGTACATTAATTATTAAAATGAATGAAAAACTATTCATTTTGAGGATCTTTCACAAGCATAGACAATATGAAATCTAGGGAGAAAACAAACTTGACAAGGTAACCATTTATGAGAATGAAGGGAAAGGCTGTTAGGAAACCTCATCATTCAAAAATCAGTTTTTCTATTAATTGTTCAAGCCCAAGATCAAGCCCACATCATGACTGTTCTGAGGTGGTTCATATACTTCAATCAATAATTGAAGTTTGGATCAAGAACAATAGCTCAAATCAATTTAATTAGGGAAATATTTTTGTAATTGAATACAATATATTTTCCATGGGTATAAATGACCTTTAACAAATTGTATCTTGCAAAATGTTCTGCTCTGCAAACTTTCACTCAAATGTGTTAGGTTGAGTACTGTAGAGAAGAAAACTAGTGACACTTATATTTGTTTATATATAGAAAAAGAACAAGAAATGTCTTATACAGCTGTAGAAATAGGTAAGTCCAGTCTGGTTCATGTCTGGTTTCTCCTGATATATGGAAGCTTGTAAGCCGGAAACAAGTTGATGATGCAGAGACAGTAGTGAGCACAGATTGGTGGAGGTTGAGATCTGAAGTCAGACAAATGAACCTGACTTTGGTAGTCCACTGACACTTCTTGGAATTCACAGCTGACCTAGCCAGCAATTAAGGAACCAGACACTAGGTCTACCTCTGGGGAAGGATCGAAGAACATTCAACTCTTTTTCTTCTATAAAAATGTGTATTACACCAAATTGGTGTCATCATGCTGCAACCCAATTGAAAGATTGAGCTCTGCATTAATGCAGGTGTGTCTAGTTAATATAGTTGCTAACCAATGCACAATAAAAAACCTATTATTGAATGAGTGTAACTGGACCCAGACTCTTCAAATCAGATATAATGCTAGAAATTATAAATGCTCTCCAGGAGAATAGTGGAGAAGGAGTTGAATCTAGAAATAACTTTGGCAGTAAATTCAGCATAATCTCAGAAGAGATTAGAATAGTTGATTAAAAGTCATCTAGGTCTTCTGGGGGGGGTGATTAAAGTTACTGAATCTAGTTGAAGTAAAATATCTGCCAAGGGGTCAAAGGACTCAAGGTCATTTGCCAGCCTGTACTAGAGGGAAAAATATAGCATAGAAATTTCAGTGATTTTAAAATGGATTATATATATATATGTGTGTGTGTGTGTTTGTGTGTGTGTGTGTGTTAGTAACAGTATGGGGAAAAGAGAAATGCAACTCTATATGTTAAGGGATATTTCCCTCTTCTCATGGTTGTATATTTGGTTATAATGGTTAAGATTTACCATTGGTTGGTTAAAAATGCATGGTGAACACAAACGTGAGTATAACTGCGATCTCTATACAATTTTCAGTAACTGATTTAAAGGGAGTAGTCGCCAGGCTATTCTTCCAACACACCCCTTAGTGGTTAGCCATGCAGTACAGCAACCATTTGCACCACCTTGTATGGCCCTTCAAATCACAAACTCAGTACCATTGAGTGGATGTTGACTCAGAGTGACCCTATACAATAGGGCGTACCTGGCCTGTGAGTTTGGAGGACTGTAAATCTTTATGATGTAGAAAGTCTGTCCACGGCTGGTGACTTTGGACTGCAGACCTCGCAGTTAACAGTCAGAGTGTAATATACTTCACTACCAGAGCTAAGAGTTGCCTATGTCCCAGACTTCATAGATGAAATTCACTGATGAATAATCAATGAAGACTTCATTGATTATTGTTTGGTCATATTTACACTGTCCAATGTCTCCCTTCACCCACTTCCCTGTTGTTCGTACTCCAGGGAGAAAGCTATACGTAGATCCTTATCATTGGTTCCCTCTTTCTACTCCACCTTCCCTCCACCCTTCCAGTATCACCACTCTCACCACTGGTCCTGAAGGGATCATCTGTCCCGGATTCCCTGTGTTTCTGGTTCTTATCTGTACCTGTGTACATCCTCTGGTCTAGCCAGATTTGTAAGGTTGAATTGGGATCATGATAGTGGGAGGCAGGTGGGGAGGAAGCTTTGAAGAACTAGAGGAAAGTTGTAAGGTTCATCATTGCTATACAGCATCATGACTGGCTCATCTCCTCCCCACGACCCCTCTGTAAGGGGATATCCCATTAACGACAGATGGAATTTGGGTGCCCAATCTGTGCTCCCCCTTATTTAGAATGATATAATTTTTAGTTCTTTGATGCCTGATATCTGATCTCGTTGACTCCTCGTGGTCACACAGGCTAGTGTGCTTCTTCCATGTGAGTTTTGTTGCTTCTGAGCAAGATGGCTGCTTCTTTACCTTCAAGCCTTTAAGAAGGTTTTTTCCTTTGTTAGCTGAGCACCATCAGCTTTCTTCACTACATCTATTTATGCACACATTTGTCTTCAGAGAAAAGTGTGTCCGGAAGGTGAGCATGATGGAAAACTAATTTAGACTTTGGGACCAGGGCCTGGCACCCCATTGGACTTGACCAGAGGACACTGCTAGAGGTCAACAAACTAGACCTTGATATATTTACAGGTTTGTTTGTTTTTTTTTTTAATTTAGGCATCATTGCCCTCTGGTGGGAGTGGGAGGCCCAGCCTTGTTGCTGCTGGATTTGAACCATCAAGCCAGTCGGCTGCAGTCCCACACTCAACCACTACGCTACCGGGGCTCAGCCCCCAGGATTTTCTTTTTTATCATTATTTTCTTTATGTTTTTTCCTGGACATTGTTTTTTTGTTGTTGTTCTCATGGTTTTGTTTTCTTTTCATGCGTCATCTTGCTTTGTCTTGTTTTTTTGTGTGTGTGCATATTATTTTCTCTGCAAATCAATCTAGATAAGATAGGCTGGATGTAAGTCTGGAGGAGAAAACAGTGGGACAATGGTTCCAGGGGGACATGGGAGAGGGGAAGGTGGGGGAAAGGAGGTGGTATTGACCAACTCAAGGACACGGGAAGAAGTGACCCAAATTCAGTAGCAAGAAGGTTGTGAGAGGCCTGGTGGGGATTGATCAAGGAAAATGTAACCGAGAAAAATTACTGAAACCCAAATGAAGGCTGAGCATGCTAATGGGACAAGAGGAAAGTAAAATGAAATAGGGGAAAGAACTAGGGGGCAAAGGGCATTTATAAATGTCTAAATATAGGCATGCATATAGGCAAATATATTTATAAATGATGATGAGGAAATATATCTAGGCACATATATTTATAGATTTAGTATTAAGGCAGCAGATGGACATTGGGCCTCTATTCAAGTACTTCTTCAATGCAAATTGGTACTCTCAGTAGATTTTCTTGAAGGTTGTGGTGGGATCTTACTAAGATGTCTTAAGAAATTTGAAAGTTGCCTTGGTGAGAAAATGTGAGAAAACTTGTGCCAAGACATGTTTCTTCCCATGATGGTAATCAGGATCTGTTCATCCTTTGAGGCTAGCATGGGCTATCTTATGAGAATTTCATTGCTAAACTTTAGGAAACCATCCTAAAGTTTCAATCACGCACATTCAGACTTTATGTTCCCAAAAGGCAAAGACATTTCAAAGGAATATAATCAAAGTTCCATGATCATACCAAAACTGACATTTTCATGTGGTGTAAGTGGAAATGATAGAGTTCTTCAGGGAAAAGGTTAGAAAGGTAGAAATAGTGCCTTCAGGACTGTAGAGATGACTATATCAAGAACCTATCATTTAATATTTTTATGGGTTTTTTAGATTTCTAATATTTTATAGTTATCCTTTAAGTTATCCTATTTTGTGACACATGTGTGAACATTCATATGTATAAATATATGAATGTATAAATGAATATATCTGTGAATATAAACAAATATATATGTATATATAAAGCAGTGCTTATACCCTGTGGTAGATACATAATCTGCCGACAACTTGAGACTATTAAGAGCGAAGGGGTGATGTTTAGCCTGTCAACCAGGTCGCAGCACAATGACCTCATTTGGAGGCATGGAGATAACTAGATGTCAGAAGGCCAGAGACTCTCTGCTTGACTCTTCTGTTGACAAACCACATGGTCACCCCTGATGAAGCCAGAGCTCTGGAGCTGGTGGAGCCACATGGAGACCCATGCCAGCACTGAGATGTTTCCACTGTCACTGGATCTGCAAGACTTTCCACCCACTGACCTGTGATTTTCCTGCATTTGGTGTCATTGCATGTGCTGCATAAGTCTGAAGAGGAATTATTGACTGGAATTGGGCATATGGACTAATATCAGACATAGGATCTTGATCTGGACTGGGATGTTTTAGTAACATACAATTTCTCTTCTATATAAAGCTCTTTCTTATACATATGAGTGCCTATGGAATTATTTCTCTAGTCTATCCAGACAAACATATACTTGTATCAATAATGGTTTTGTCTACATTTATCTCTATCACATCTCTCCCTCCCAATGAGAAGACACATGGCTTTCCTTAGAAATTAGAAATTTCCATGACTTATTTGACCTACAATTCTTAGAGTAAAAAAAATTAAAATGAAAAGAAACAAATTACTCATGTCAGAGAGGTAGTATGAGAACACCAGGCTAAATGAACACTGTAACCTCTAAAAAGTTCAAAAATTTCTAGAACTCTAGCAGATCTTGTGTTCTTAGTGGAAAATTTGCTCTTGTAATAGCCAAACCACATAAAACAAAATCTTGCTATCATAGCTTCTAATGAGCATTTTCCCCATAGTTTTTCCATGACTGATTTATGTGCTCTTTCGGCAGTCCATGTTACTTTCAATATTCATCATCAACACTCTAATTCTTTGTCTTTTTGAGCTACCCTTTGAGATTTTCTACTTAACTTTTTTACCATATCTTTTCTTCCATTTTCTTTAGGTACTCTATATGCACAGTAAGTTTCAGTGTCTCTTCGGACATCCACTTTAATCTTTGTTTCTTCTCTTTTTAATGGCCTTTTACCTCCTTCATTTTTTGAGCTTCTTGATGTCATCCCAGAACTTGTCAGGTAGTTTGTCATACATGTTCAGGATGTGTGAAATATGTCCTTGATGGATTTTTGTATGGTATCCCATTGTATAACTCTACTAAAATTTAATGTTAATTTTGGATATTGTTGGACATATGCTATTTCCAGATTTGGAATAGACAAGGACTGTGGTTATGAATATTATTGCATATATATTATACTGAACATATGCACACTTCTTTCTATCTTAATCTGAAGAAAGAAACAGGAGAGATGTCACAGAGTATACCAATGTTCAGCTTAATAATATTAAGAAAAGATTTTTCAAGGTGGTTGATCAATTTATATTCCAAAATATTTGAAAAATAATTGAGTACCAGCCCTCTGGCTGTGTGTGTTTATATGGGTTTGTGGTTTTAATTTGAATTTGCTCATGAATAATGATGTTATACATACTTCTATATGTTTACTGGTCACTTGAACAGTTTCTTTTGTGAAGTCTTTCCCCCCTATTTTACTGAGGTGTCTGTTATTTCACTGTAATAATTCCTTATGTGTTCTGAAGGAAACTACCAATTAAAAGTATCTCTATCTGTATATCTCTTTAAAAATATCTCTATTTCAACAACAAAAATGAAGAACAAAGTAGATAGTCTTCCTTTACTTGACCGCAAAACAGCTACAATTATCAAAAGAGCTTGTTGCTTGTATAGTGATAGAAACATGGAACAGAAAACCCAGAAATAAAAACATTTGTATAAGACAATTGATTTCTGACAAAGGCCCCCCAAAATACTTAATAGGAAGCAGATACTTTCTTCAATAAATCGTGTTGGAAAAGTTGGATATCCACGTGAAAAAGCCAATATCTCACCCCAAGCACAAAAACAAACTCAAGGTAAAGCAAAGACCTAAATGTAAAACCTAAAACCATCTATATCATCAATGAGAAAACTGGGACAAAGTTAGGAGCCATAGTACAGGAAATACAGGCTCTCATAAATAGCACAGTAAACACTTCACAGAAGACAGAAAAGATGAGTGGGACACTTATATGCATTGAGAGACTTTATTAAAAGAGTAAAAATAGAGCCCACAGAATGAGGAAAGGCATTTAGTAACGTCACAACAGACAAAGACATTATTACTAAAATTTACCAAATTTCATAAATGTACAACAAGAAAAAGAATAAAAGAACAGACAGCTCACAAAGGATGACACTCAAATGGCTAATAAGTCCATGAGGAAATGCTGAAGTCATTAGTCATCTGGAAATACAAGTCAAGTCTAAGGGCCAAGAGGTACAACCTAAAGCCCCAAATTGCAACCCAATTGAAAAAAACAAACAACTGAGAACAACAAATGTTGGAATGAGTATGATGAAAAGGTACTCTTATACACTGCTGGTACACTTGTAAATATGGACAGCCACCTAAAACAATTGGCATTTGAGCTACCATGGAAACAACCTAAATTCACACCAATAGAATAAAAAAAAATCTAGTACATAAACAGAATGGAATACTATGCATCCCGAAAAAACAGCAATGAAACACCTCAACTCCTGGAGGGAACTGGAAGACACTATGTAAGTGGAGTTAGTCAAGCACAAAAGGACAAATAGTGTACAAGGCCACTGCAGTAGGAACAAGCAGCAGAACAAGGCAAGTTCAATCTTCTAGGGCAGTCAGTCTTCTGGCTCAGAACCAGCCAGCCTGGTAGAAAGCCCGATTAGTGGCCAGAAACTGGCATATCGTTCACTTCAGGTAATTATAGTGTAAGTCACTTGGCTGGAGAGCACCTCAGGACAGCTGGAATCAAATGAATGGGTAAGGGGTGGCTGTTCATATTTACAAGCTATTCCAATTTAAGAGCTATCATGGCCCTGCTCAATACTCACCTTGAAATGATCACTAAAGATAAGGGTGCTACAGCAAAGTGAAGTGAAGAAAGTAGATCATCCCCGGCTAGCAATCAGAAAAGTGTGTGGGGTCTTAAAGGCTTGTATTCAAACAAATAGCCATCAAAGTGAGGAATTAACTAAGTTCATACAAAGAAGCACACCAGCTTGTGTGAACCAAATATGGCAATTACAAAAATTCAAATATGGTTAAAAGAAAAGTATCAGAGCTAAAATTATGAACATCCAATTTATAGAAGGATATGGAGGTCAGTGGGAGTCCAAAACCCATCTGTATAGTGTATAGTCAGAACCAAGTCACTGGTTCACCTACTGTAGTCAGAGGCAAGAGTCCTGAAAAACCCTACTAGCAGGCAGAGACCATTGCAACTTGATTATTCTGGATAGAACTCAAAACTAGAAGAGTTGACTTCCCCATAAACATGTCCTAAGTTTGTACTGGATGTTATTATCTCTTAGATGTTCCATGACAAAGACTTCTTTCCTGGCTTCTTAAGTGTTAATGGGGGTCTTCTCCCTCTCACAGATTATTTGTAATTTTGCCTTTTTTCCAATATCTTATTCTTACCACATTAGTGCACTTTGCTTTTCATTGTTTTCAGTGGAGTTTTCCAACTGTGAATTTCAGGAGGAGTGGATGTCCAATGATAATAACTGACGCAAGGTGTTACAGGGGCTGTAAGGGGGAGATGGGCAATAGAGAGAGGAAGGGGAGTTTTGGAGTAAATAATGAATGCAGGAGACAGAAGGAAGAACTGGAACTGATCTTCATGGAACAATTCACTTTGAAGGTGAATCAAAAATGGGGGAGGGAATGCTCTAGGATAGATGTATTGGTGATTGGACAATTCTCTGTTGGTATGTTTGAATGATTGAACTATTCAATTATGTGCCACAAAACCTGTTGGGGAAAAAAACATTTCAATTGGTATTCCACTAATGTCTGGAATTTAGCTTTTCATGAATTCCTTTAGTGTAGTTTGAACTTCTTCCTTCAACAGCATTGGTTCTTGATCATATCTCTTGAAATGGTGAACATGGACAATTATCATTATTATTAGTTGGGATTTAATACATATATCGTATCACTCCAAGTTTCACTCACATCAGGTAGAATACACAATTGCTATCACAATCTGTTTTCTAACATTCTTTTCCTAAATGGGCTCCTTGACATTGTTTCCCTTTTGCCCCACTTTCCTCTAGATTCATCAATCTTAGGTTTCACCTATCAAAAAATGGAAAAGCATATAACACAGCGTCAAGAAGGGGACCTCCATTGACATAAGACTTCTGAGACTACTTTCTAATACAAAACAAACTACTTTCTAATACAAACAAAAATTGAAGAAAACAATACAAACTAAAACTATGAACTTTTTGGAAACTACATCAGGCACAGCCTAGGGTGGATCTACTGACAAAGTTTTAACTGTTTAAGTTATATATATGCCTTTGATCTCTTATATTCCTCTGTCTCAGGTACTCTGTTTAGTGACCATTTTCCTCCCTTCTCTCAATTTTAGATAAGGAGAGTTCTCCACAGGCTTATTTCCTATGTAAATCTTACAAATATATCCTGGGCTCCCACTGTCATCCAGAGCCTACTGCAAACAATATTCTCACAGTTTAGGCTCTGATAGTGATCCTTCCTTCAACTTTGGATCATTTCCATTCATATATTTCAGGGACTGAAGGTGGTCTGCTTATTCCATGTGGATTTAGTTGACATCTCACTTAGATCATTGATTGTGTGGAGAACAGCCTTTAAGACCCCAGATACTATTTTATCTGATAGCTGGACACTGTCTAAATTTTTTGCCAGGTTTTGCTATGGTACCCCTATCTTCTTTGTTCCCTTCCTGAGGAAGACTATCAATCAGAGTTCCTATCTCACCACACCCTCTCCAACATTTGTTGTTCTAAGTTTTTTTTTTAATAATTGGGCTACAATTATGGGCATTAGGTTATATTTCATGTTTGTTTTTCCTAGCGTATCCTGGAAGGGTAATGACTGGGAGCACTTCCTCATGTGTTTATTAGCCATTTGAGTGTCATCATTTGTGAATCGTCTGTTCATATATTTTGCCCATTTTCTCAGAGAGCTATTAGTTTTTTATTGTTGCAAGCTTGGAAAATTCTGTAGATTCTAGTAATCAGTGCTTTGTTATGTTGTTATAAATAGCTTTTCGCTGTTTATGGGATCTTTTTATTGTTTTAATCAAGTCTTTCAAATGTGCATGTGTTTTATCTTTAAGAGGATCCATTCATCTATTTTACCTTCCACGGAATGTGTTTCCGTTGTTATTGCTGTTTGTGTATTCCCTACTAGGGAATCCTAGCTTTGTTCCAATTTTCTCATTGATGATTCAGATAACTTTGCATTTTAAATATAGGTTTTTGATCCACCTTGAGTTTGGTTTTGTGGATGGAGTGAGATATTGTTTTCTTCTTCTACATATGGATATCCAACTTTCTCAGTATCATTTTTGTTTTTTATTCTGGGTTTTCTGTGCTGATTCATTTGCCTGGATAGCTATCATTATACTAGTGCTAGACTGTTTTGACAATTGTGGGTGGATAGTAGGTTTTGAGGTCAGAAACTGCAATACCACTTACTTGGTTCTTCTTGTAAAGCTCATTGTCTATCCTGCATTTCTTCCCTTTCTATAAGAAGTTGGCAATTAGTTTTTTCCCTTTCTCTGATGAACGATGCTGAAATTTGTATTGGGACTGCGTTAAATTTGTAGATTAATATTGTCATTTTCACAATATTGAGTCTTCTGATACACATACATGGCATAAGCTTCCAATTTTGGAGATCCCTTTTGTTTTTTTGTAATGTTCTGTATTTTTCTTCATACAGGTCTTTTGTTATTTTGATTAGACTTACTCCTAGGTATTTCAGGTTTTGCATGGCTATTGTGAATATTACTGACTCCTAGATAGCTTTTTCTGTCTTATGATCACAGGTTTATAGGAATCAAATGGATTTCTGCTTGTTAATCTTGTATCCTTTACTCTATTAAACCCCTTTAATGATCTCAGCAATCCTATTGTGGACCCCTTGAATTCTCAATATATAAAATCATACTTCCTGCAATTGCGAGTTTTACTTCTTCTTGACCAAACTGAACACCCTTGATTTCTTGTTCTTGCTCTATGACTTTGACTTCCAGCACAATGCTGAATAGAAGTGGGGATAAGGAGTATCCCTGTTGGGTTCCCTTATAAAATGGAATTATTTTCAGTTTCTCTCCCTTGAATGTAATATTGGCTAACGGTTTTCCATATATGGCTTTTACAGTATTGAAGATTTCCCCTTCTAATCCTTCTGGAGAATCTTTATTAGGAATAAGCATTAAATGGTATTGAATTCTTTTTCTGCATCAATTGATATGATCATATGGTTTTTGACCATTTTCTTGCTGATTACATTCTCTTTTAAATGGTGAACCATCCGTGCACCACTGGTATGAATCCCACTTGGTCATGATGTATTGCTGCTTTTCTCTATGTTCTGGAAGAGTTTGTGTAGGATTGGTGTCATCTCTTTACTGAACACTTGGTAGAATTTTCCTGTGAGGTCAGCTGGACCGGAGCTTTTTTGGGGGGTTGGGGGGTTATTGATGACCTTGGCTAATTCTTTTTTTGCTTTGGGTCTATTCATGTTCTTAGTGTTAATTACAAGAGTGATTTTGTAGATATTGTCCATGTTCTCCAAATTATTGAATTTGTTGGAATACAGTCTTTTGTAGTATTGTAGTATTGAGCTTTTTATTTCATAAGGGTCTGTTGTTGCTTCTCCTGTTGCATCCCTAATTCTAGATGACATTTGTTCCTTCTGTTAAATTTAGTAGTTTAAAATTTTTTATCTTGTTAATTCTTTCAAAGAACAAACTTTGCTTTGTTGATTTTCCCCTATAATGTTCTTCTGTTTCCAGTTCATTTATTTCTGCTCTAATTTTTACGATTTCTTTTATTATCCTATTGAAAGGATTATGCTGTTCAGTCTAATCTATTTGCTGGAGGTGTTAATGGTGCTGACCATAATTCTCTCCGTTTTTTCCCATGTGTGTGTTCCATAGGATTCCACATGCTGTGCTATCATCCTCTATTCATTCTAGGAACTTTCTAATTTCCTCTCTTATTTGAGCTAATACCTATTCTTTTTTCTTTGAGGAGAGTGTTATTGAATCTTCAAGCACATAGCTCTGTTTTTGCTGATTTTTCTTTTGTTGATTTCCAACTTTATGCACTGTGGTCAGAGAAGGTGGCTTGAATGACCTCTGTTTGGATTTTCTCACACTTACCTTGTGCCCCAGCTGTGGTCTATATTCTAGGATGAGCTATGTGCACAAGATGAATGTGTATATTATTGCCGTTTGTGTAGAGCTCTGAAAATGTATATTAGATTGAGTTCAGCTCTCTTGTTTCTTTATTGTGTTCTTACCTCTTGATCTATCTTTGAGAGAGGTGTACTGAAATCACTTACTGTAATTGTTGACCTGGTGATTTCTTTTTTGATCTCTGAGGATTTGGTTGAAAAATTTTGGGCACATATATATTTATTATGTTTATGGGTTCTTGGTCTATTGATACCTTGAGCATTACATAATACCCATTCTTATCTATTGTAACATAATATTCCTTGAGGTCTATATTGTCAGAGGTTAATAGTGCTATCCCTACTTTTTTTTAAATGGACATTAGCTTGGAAATTTATTGACCAGCCTTTGACTTTGAAACAATTTTTGTCTGTAAGCTTGAGATGCATCTCTTGAAGGCAGCAGATTGATAGATTTTATTTTTGCCAAATCCAAACTACTATTTCCTCTTTTAATCAATGTTAAAACCACTTATATTCAGTTTAATTAAATTAAAATGTAGATTGATTGCTTCCTCTCTCATTATTTGAGTTTGATATTTTTTCTTTCTTCTCTTTTATAAGATGGTGTGTGTGTGTGTGTGTGTGTGTGTGTGTGATTGATTCTTGTCTTCATTCATACCTCCATTGACTCTGTAATGTTTTGGACACTGTTTTCAGTGTGTTGGTTTCTGGGTGGTATTACATGTTGTGTTGCTGTTTGTGTGATGTGGTTTTTGGTTTTCTGCCCTTGAAGAATTGAAAAGTATATTTTGTAATGCTTTTTTTTTTTTAGGAATTCTGTAAGTTATTCCTTGTTTGAGAAAACTTTAATCTCTTTTTCAAATTTGATGGAAAGATTTGCTGGATAAAGGTGTAATAGTGTTCTGTAGTTTTCTTCAAATAGATCTTTTGTTCACTTAGTCAGTTATATCCCTAGATATTTCAATTGATGCTTGACTATTGTTAAGGCACCTGTGGCCCTATCTGATGTGTATAGCTGTCTGATAGACTTCTGTTTGTTGATTTTGTAACTGCCACTCTGCCATACTTCAATATTGCTTCCAGTACTGCCCTTGTGGAACTTTTGGGATTTTCCATATAGAAAATCTTATCACCTGCAATTAACGTTAGTTTCACCTCTTCTTTTCCCAGGCAAATACCTTTGATATCTTTTCTTTGCCTTGTACTGTTAGCTAAAAACCTCCAGTATAATGCTAAATAAGAGTGGAGCCAGGGGTACCCTTGTCTGGTCCTCTTTTTAAGTAGGATTGTGTTCATCATGTCTCCATTGATTACCACGTTGGTTGTTGGTTTTTCATATATGCCTTGTAAGCCTTGAGGAATTTTCCTTCCCCTCCTATCTTCCTGAGTGTCCTGAACAGGAATTAGTATTGGATGTTGTCTAGTGCTCTTCCCACATCTATAATTATAATCATGTGGTTCTTACATTTTTTCATGTCAATGTGGTGAATAATACGAATGGTCTTTCATATGTTGAAACATCCCTGCATCCCTGGTACGAAGCCCACTCAGTCATGGTGAATTGTTTTATATACTTTTATATTCTATTGGCCAGTATTTTATTAAAGGTTTTTCATAGATGTTCATTAGGGATATTGATCTTGATTCTTATGGGATCAATGTTATACTAGTTTCATAGAAGGAGTTTTCCATCTTTTTGTATGTTTTGGAAGAGTTTGTGTAGGATTGTGTCAGTTCTTCCCTTACTGATTGGTAGAATTCTTCTGTGAAGCTATCTTGTCCAGGGGATTTTTGTTGTTGTTGTTGTTGGTAATTGCTTGATAACATTATCTATTTCTTATCAAAGCCCATCTGTAGGTAATGGGACATCCCCTTACAAAAGGATCCCAGAGAGGAGACAAGCTAGTCAGGGTAGAGTGTAGCAATGATGAAACATACAACTTTCCTCTAGTTCTTCAATTTTTCCTCCTCCTCCCCCACTATCATGATCCCAATTCTACCTTACACATCTGGAAATACCAGAGAATATATACGGGTACAGATAAGAACCAGAAACATAGGGAATCCAGGACAGATGATCTCTTCAGGACCAGTAGGTACAGACAACAGAGAAGTGAGTGAAATGAGGCATTGGACAGTGTAAGATATGACAAAATAATAATAGTTTACAAATTAGCAAGGGTTCATGAGGGAGGAGGGAGTGCAGAGTTAGGGGGGAAGATGAGGAGCTTCTACCAAGGGCTTAAGTAGAAAGCAAATATTTTGAGGATGATGAAAACAAATGTACAAATGTGCTTGACATACAATGGATGGATGTATGGATTGTGGTAAGAGTTGCATGAGCCCCCAGTAAAGATTTTTTAAAAGGATTTTTGGATGGCACTGTTGTCTTTCAACTTTGAGAATATGCTTCTACAATGTCCTTTTTCTTGAATTTTCTCTGTGAAGAGGTCTGAGCTTATTCTTATCTGTTTACTATTATATGTGACTGACTTTTTTCTCTCTAGTTGCTCTGATTCTCTTTTTCTTGAAATTGGTTGACTATTCTGTCTTGATATGTTTGGGGGAGGTTTTAATCTATTGGTCTTCTCTATGTTTCCTGAATGGTTATTGTCTAATCTGTGATATTGAGGAAAATTTTCCCCCATGAATTCCTTTGCTACATTAACTGAAGGCTTATTTATTTCCTTCTGCTCAGGGACCACAATAATTTGAATATTGTTTCACTTCATTGAAACCTATACTCTGGCTTTCATTAGATTGTTTTTGATTTTTGGTTCAATTGCTTGTTTGCTGAATTCTGCTAGGCTGTCTTCAAGATCGCTGATTTGGTTTTCCTCTTCTTTCATTACATTGGTGAAATCACTCACCTTTTTCTTCATTTTTTCTAAATTATTGCTTAACTACTGGATTTCCCTTTGATAGGAGGATTCTAGTGCCTCTATTTTTTCATCAAATTTTAGGATTGATCCTCTAATTTCTTATAAAGCACTGAACAGCATTCTAATGCCTTCTTTCTCTGGCAGTTCAAGAGCTGCTTCTTCTGTGTAAACCATTGGATTTGGTTATCATCAGTGACTTTTGTTTCTCTAGATTTATTACAACAGCTTCTGGTGTTGGCTGTTTGCATCACAATTTAGTTCAGCTGAAGGAAGTATGTAGTTTTGAGACATGTAGGGGATAGGAGCTGGCACTTTAAATTAGTAGAGAATCAGGTAGCTGCTGGAAAACATATTGTGTTTAGATGAGCAGGCTATGTTAGTTGGGTGAGTAGAGGGATTAGGGTATAGGTGTTCAGAAGTAGCTTTTAGGTGGGGGTATTAATCATAGGAAGTCTATTAAATATATTAGTCTTTAATGGGCTAGAGAAGAGAATTATGGGAGATGCAATTTTATGTGTTAAGTTATAGGAGAGTGTTACTCAGGTGGAGGAAACAATTTCCAGAGGTTATGGTGGTTGGCATAGAGGGTAGATTGAATCTACCGATGTCCTTTGTAAACCCTGTGTATCGTGTAAGGACAGCGCAGCCTTTCCATTGTTGTGCTTTTAACAGTGTTTTCCTGCACCACTCAGAACTATCCACTCCTTCTGTGTGGTTCTATGGTAGATGTCGCCGATTGTAGTGGATGCTCCAGGGAAGAAGGGAATTCTGATCAGAGGGCAATCTAACTTAGCCTGGGTTCTACAGGTTACCTAGTCAGACAGCAGCAGGGTTAGGGTTCCTCTGGCAGGATCAAGTTTTGTGTTTCTATTCTCAAAAGAAAACAGGAACAGATCTAACAACCCCCCTGGAGCCTGTGGGGCTGTGCTTCCAATTCACATCTATTCCTCTCTGGTGTCAGGTTCCTCTCCAACTATCTGTAGAGCCCAGTTGCTCTGCTGCCATTAGGGTCTTGGCTAGGAGCTATTCCCAATGGGAATTCCCTTCTGTGGGCCATCATGGATTCCAGCACCCAGGACCTCCAGGAGGCCATGGGGTGTCTGTGGAAAGCCCTAAAGGACGGCTGTCCGGGATCACCTCCCTATGCTGGATAGCCCCCAAACAGAAGTTGTAGGGAAGGGGAAGAGGGTGAGAGTTGCCTCCCCACTGATAAGAGAGGCCTCATGGATGAGTAAACATTGTGAGAAAGGATGCACATGAAGATCACAGCTGTGTTTTCCATGGGAAAACTGACAAGAGAACCCTGGAGTGCTGTGAAACCCTTTTTCATGTGCTGGCTCCCCAAATTGGCCCATTCAGCCATAAATTTTGTGGCAGTCATGTGTTTGTTAATTTTATGATTGAAATGTAGGGGTGGAGTCTAGCCTGTTAATCTGGAGATAGCCATTGAGTAGCCAATGAGGCCTCTATGTGGGCATGGCTTTCTCCTGAGACTTCTGGGAAATCTCACTATATTTCCCTCATGAAGATGAGAAGCTATTTTCCCCAGTTGTTGGGAGTTAGCCTTAGAGACGATGAATCACAGACAAGATGGCAGCGTCCAAGAAACTGGAGGAGCCAGCGGAGAGACCACTTGGCTTTGCCCTGATGGAGCCAAACCTCTGAAGCTGGGGCAGCCACATGGAGACCTCTGCCAGCGCCGGGATTCTGCACCCACTGACCTGTGACTTTGTGAGTCAGAAGGAGACTTTATAGACTGATTTCAGGCATATGGGTTAATATCGGACTTATGACTTTGAACTGGACCGGGCTCAATGTCCTGTTCCTTTTGTATATAAACCTTTTCCCTATAGCTATATGGATGTCTATGAAATTTGTTCCTCGAGTCTACCCGGACAAACACAAATTCTGTGATCACAAAGTAAACTCTTCATGTGAGAGATCCTACATTGGCACCATCTTTCTGGAAGTCCTGACAACTTATTTTGAAACAATGACTCTGTGTATTCCTTATATCTCATTTTGATACTTATTATATTAGTCAATATTTTATTTACAAGATCCTTCACTTTTTCAAACTTAAGAGAACTGCAATTGCCAAAAAGAACAGTATAGGAAATATGGAGATGGGCATCTGTCTTGAATGTAATAGCATTTAAATTTCTTCCCAATAGGTTGTTGATTGCTGTATAGATAACTTAATGAATAAAAACTTGCAGCACAGTTTCAGAATTTTAAAGAAAAAAATCCCAATGATTTTAACTTAAGCCCATACTACATGTGCAATCCTTACTGTATTGCAAATATAATGTCTTGGTTTCAGAGATATAATTGCCTCTGAGAATCTTTGCATCAGCTATAGGAAAATCAACATCAATAAAAATGGCAAAACTGTGTAGGTAAAAGAACACAGGATCTTCCACAATTCTAGCACTGACTTTATCTTCAAACAGTGGTCAGCCTCCTTCCAGCATTACAAAATGATATGTATCCCTAAGACTGGTTCTAATAACCACAATGTCCATTGATCCGCTGGTATCCCTATAAATCATTCCATATTTCCTGCCCTCTTTAGATGCTCTGTTGTAGCTTTTAACTAGTGACTACTTGCTTAGTTGGTTACTTTGGGAAAACAGCTATGTGTGACTCTGGCCTTTTGATTTTGGCTTTTACAATAGGCATAAAAAATAAAAATCATCTGATTGCCTTTCAGCAGATCATTTGAAAGGAATTGAATACATCAATTCATCCTTGGGCATTACTACCAGATTATAATGCTGAATTGCTGATTTAATAAGTCCTTTTGTATTCTCTGAGTTCCAGGGACTGACTACCTTTATGTGTGTGCAGTGCCTATACCAGTCAGGAAAGCACTGGCAGTGCTGAGCTGCCAGGCCCAGTGAAACAGCACCAGACTCTCTGGAAACTATGGGATAAGATGTAGGCCCCCAGACTGTAGCTGTCTTGACAGCTGATTTCATAACTTGATCAATAATAATGTGTACAGAGAAATTAAAGGTCATGAATTCAAAAGGAGGCCAGAAACTAGCCATAGAAACACCTACCAACTCCCTTCTCAGATATGGGAGTGTTTATCCTCCTCTTGTCTATTTCCTCATAGGCCTTGATTAACTTTGCATGTACCATCATATTGTGCAACTTTCTCCCCAAGTTGAAAACTTCATTTCTTGCCACTCCACTTTCATTCCTTGACTGACAGCAGCACAGACTCTCCCCTGTTGCCTGGCAGTTGACTGTGGGAGGAGCTCCTCAGCAGCTTGAGCACCTGTTGCAGGAGATTCCACATCCACCCCAAAGCCACTGTCATCTAGCCAATGTCTGAAATTGATTTTTGTGTATGTAATAAAGATAGGTCCAAGATTCATGTAATCCTTGAAGACTAAATGACCCAGCACCATTCTAAAGAAGGTCTCTTTCTCCGTCACACTACAAGTGTTAGCTTTGAAGTCCCTTAGGAATTCTTCGATGCTTCCATATCAATATACAACTTATAACAATTACTCAATTTTTGCAAAAACAAACCCATTAATGATTGAATTTTATCTACTGACACCTAGTGTATAAACTGAATTTTTAAATTCCTGAATCTTTTATTTCCTTTCACTTTAATATACTCAGTATGATTTGCATATCTTTCATTATATCATACATATGATATTTTATTTAAACATTTTCCATTCTTGTAGCACTTTGATAGGTTTTTCTAGGAAGCTTATGCCTAACATAAAATATATTAGAAAATGTTCTCTGTGTGGCAACTTACTGGGAGAGTTTGAAAAAGATTGGTACTGCTTTTTCCTAAATACTTAATATCCAATTTACTTATGCAAATCCTTATATTAATAATCTAGTAGAAATATGCTTCAAGACATTTCTTTAGCAATCATTCTGTGATTTCAATTTTTAGTGAGTTGTGTATTGATACCAAAAAAGAAAAAAGTACCTTTTGGGATAAATTTAGATTTATGTTATACAAAGGAAGATTTTTTTTATAGAACATAGTTTTAAATATTATCTATATGTAAATCCAGCTCATACTCATTATCAGCAGTTAATTGGCAGATATGAAATTCAAGATAAATTTTTCCACTGACTAAAATCATCCTATATATATGGGTAACTGACACACTCTCATCACTTTCCTCATCAGTTTACTCTAATGTAAACTGCATTTAAAATCTTCACATTATTTTCTGTGTTGAGTTCTTCACAGTGGAACTTTTGAAGCATACAGCTCCAATCACTTTTCTATTTAGCCCTGGCTATGCCACATATCCCAACTATGGTACATCTTTCTGTAAGATCAATACGCAATGTGCCCTTGACCTTTCAGTGTGGTGACTTACAACACCCTGAATTTAACACTGCTAAAGGTGAGCTCATGTGGATCTGCCACCGGCTGCTAACAGAGGTCTCTTCTCCACAACCAAAAGCTGATAAATATATTCAGCTACTAAGACCTCTTAAGTCATAACTCTGGTTACCTTTACCCTTTCTCACCTATATTCAAATAAGATTTTTCAGTCCTACTCACTTCATCTTCTTATCATCTCTCCATTTCACTCCCCGCCCCCTTTATTTTTTCAACTACTTCCACTTCAGTTACCATCAATTTAGCATTAGGACTACAATGGATTTATAACTCTTCTTTGAAATTGAAAATTGCTGTAGCCATAAGAACCTTAATAACTTGATTCTGAATATGTGAGGTCATTGCTTGAAATTATCTAATGTCTGGCTCAATCAAGGGAATGTATATGACTATGTTTAGCACTTAGTATGTTTTCAATGTTAGTTTGTGAGAGAATAAATGACAAGAAAGAGAATGAAAAGATTGGTATAACCCTTCAAAATGAACATTATATGTTTCTGTCATGGATATAAAAATTCTAAATATGTATCATTTAACATGAGGAGCTTATAATTGACATCACCAGACTTTTAAGCTTGGCAGTTAATGAAAATAAATATTTTCTAACACAGACCACTAATTCACCCTGCCATTCGACCTTGCATGCTTTCCAGAGAGGTGTGTGCTATCTGAGAATGTATCACCCTGAACTTCCCTTTCCCACATAGCACTTGGATTTACAAAAGGATTTCTACTGCATGAATCTTTCAGTGTTGGGATCAAGAACCAAAGGAACTACCCAGAAACCCAACAGAACTAGAACCACCAGAATGGAGTAAGGAGCATTTGCACAGGGTGAGGAATGCACGTTTGTCACCGAACACATGTCCAACATAGTAAAGCGGAGCCTAACTGGCTGTGTAAGCTTTCACCGAGAACATAATTGTTTTTTAAAAGGCTTCAAATTGAATGGAACAAGTCAGACAACAACACAGCATAGGGAAGACTTGATGGCTTGGGAGACTGAGAAAAGACTGCAATGAAAATGGAGCACTGATGAAAGAGTGGCTGCCTGATGGGAGTTCTAGCCCAGTGGATACCAATGGCAGAGGATACCAACAGCATGAAAGGAAATGAAGAAGTGAGAAGACACAGGAATTGTGTGTTCTGGGAAATCTGGGGGAAAGATGATGGGTATGTCTCTGACCCTTTCAGGTAGAGAAACATGCCAGATATTCAGGCTTGGCTGGAAATGGATGGATGGGGTGGTGTGGTAGAATAGAGAACATTTAGTAAGACTTTAACATTCCTACTAAATTGTCTTTAATTGTCATATTGTAAATCCATAATTCATAAATTTTAGCTGAAACATCCTGGGATATTTCATAAAATTTTGATTATTGTATAAACCTTAACATTTCACAAACAACAAATACTAATTTTTCACAAACTATATCTACTTAATTAACAATTGATTTCTATACACAATTTATTCAAGGTTGATGCGGTCCTGCCTTTGTATCCTAGCTGGTGTTTACGTCCTCAACTTAATGCTGAGAATTTCACAGTCAGGCTACAGAGGAAATAAGTCTAACTGATGATGCTTTCTTTTTGAGCAGATTATTTCATTTTGAAATTCTATAGTAAAAGAACAATAAAGTATTGGTTCCACTTTTAAATAAATAAGGGGTTATTTTGTTGCTGAAAGTTTTCATTCAAATGACTGATCTGATCTTACATGTCTGTTTAAAAAAGCCTGACTTAGGTCGTTACAAAATGACAGACTATGATAAACTAGATGATAGTTGGGAGTGAGACAATGAGGCATTGTTTACACAGAAGATTGAGTAACTGGTTTAACAAAAGAGGTTCTTGGGTATCTATTGTATGTACAACTAAAAGATTTACTGAAGCTTTTATCATTTCTGCAAGGCTCTTTTCCAACCAGCTTCATTAACTTGAAGTAAATCAAATCATGCAGAAATCTGGCTCAGCCAGAAAGCAAACCAAGAAGATACAATATGAAGAAAAACAGACACGACATGATAAGGTTTAGAATCTTTGGCATTTTTCATAAACATTTTGTGTGAAGATTATTAAATTACAACCTAGAGTTTTAATAGTACAACTCGCTATTAAATCAATTCTTTTCTCTCAACTTTTCTCTGTCTATACATATATACAAAACTGCACACATTAAAGGGTGCACCAATGAACTTGTCTTTAAAACTTAAATAGCATTTTTATATGGGCAAAACCTGAATCTTTTACTTGAGGAGTGTTTTTAGAAGTAGAGAGGACTCTGCAGAAGTCAAACAAGATCAAATGGGAGCTTGTGAGTCAGTTTCCAGAAATAGGACTCTGAGATCAATTTTTGTTCTGTATACTTTCTTTTACCTTAAGAGCAAAATCTAATGAAGGCTAAATCTTGACAGGCTAAGTGTCTTTTTTCTTTCTGTCGAGAATATTTGGTGAAAGAAATTTATTATGATGAGATGACATTTATCTGTCCCTAGTCTTAATCTTTATAAATACTCTTAGAACTGATCAGTGCCTTTTCCTATCTCTCTGCTATAGTAGTGGCATTTCATATTGAAATAAGCAAAATATAAAGTCAGAAACCCGGACCATCATGACCCCTCCTTCTCCAAATGGATAATCCTACTGGGCCTTCCTTGGACCAGCAAGGGACTCGCCATGCATTTGAACTCAGAGACATCCTTTAACAGAATCTCAACTAAGAGGTCCTTAGCTGAAACACTTCACAATATTTGGGTTAATTCCACTAATTATATTAAAAGTTTCTTTTCTAAAATATACATCCCTTCAACAGGTGATGGACGGTAGAGATGGTTAATCAAGAGAAAAATTCCAATGAATAATCTGAAAGGAGGGTGGGATGGGAAGTGGAAATAACTGAGTCTTAATGAGAATTTGCTGGAGGTGTGAAAACAAGTTCAAAGTCACTGCGAAATCCAAGCAGTCTCCCTCCAGGCTGTGTTAGGATCCCCTGAACCATGAGCAAGCTCCTCTTGGAGATAAGATGTTAGTATTTCACAGGCTGTGTCTCCTTTTGCTGGATCTTGCAACTAGGCTACTGGTGCATGCCGGTGTGTGGCTGCAAGTGTGTGTGCACATATGGAAGTGTACTCACTCAAGCATGTGTGCACATATCCTTGCATCTGTGTATGTGGAAGGCAGGGAGGCTACAGGGAGATCTACACAGCACACATTTCAGACTGACACACAGTGACCACTGACAGACTGATAATGGTGGTCTTATCAACCAATCACAAAATTGGGGGCTGGGTCCCACAGTCTGTTTGCATCCTAGGGAGCGCTGCGCTTCTTGCGAAGGGGGCTCTGGCTGCCGCAGGGTTTCAGTTCTGCATACTGCACCTGTGAAAACAGACAGCCGTGATGCTGGCGGTAAGGTAACCCTAGCTTACCACAGTGTGTGTTAATGGCTCCCCAAGGACGGACCAAGGCAAAGGAGGGAAGGTTCAAAGGTAATGAATCATTTTCCAAACACAGGAACATGGAGGGATTAATTGCAGGAAGGATTTGAGAAGTCATGCATCATTTCTTGAAACTAAAATATTAAAAGCAGATCTTTCTAATGAGTTGCCTGGTTTTCTACCTGCTCCCAGCCCTGTGAAATGGTTTGAGTTTTGCGTGTGCCACTTTTCAATCATAAGTAAGCTTAATAACCACTCCATGGGAATGTTTATCTGAGTACATGATATCACAACTTACTAAAAATTACTTATTTAAAAATATTTAACATCTTGGGAAATAATTTGAGCAAATTATATTCATTTATTTTGCCTGAAAGGGAGAAAATGCAGAAATTGATACTGAGTCTCAAACACATCGATTTCTCTTAAAAATGAATTTAATTTATAATATAATGGCTAAAACATCTGTGATAATAATGAAGGCCCTTGTCATCCCCAGTGGCAAATGGTCTGTTGTTTCACTGGAAGTGCTCTGAGTGGTATACAGCAATACAAGGGAGACCTGACTAGCGCATCCACCAGCAGTGTCTATCTTTCTTGGATGCTCTTCTGTTGCGCTTCTTTAGACCTGCCCCAGCTCCAACTGGATGGCCACCCTGAGGACTGGTGCTGGGGTGCGGGGTGGTGGAGGGGGGGTAGTTGGTCCCCTACCCACCTCAAGGATACAGGTTTGAACTCACATTGTGACCTCAGTGGTGGTATGTTGCAAACATATTACCTTTGGAGTACATATTTGTTAGTCTGATAGGGAATGGCTTTATGCAAACAACTGTATGACAGACCACCTGTGCACACTATTCTTCATATTTGTGCCAACAATCCAGTAGTGTTATGCTCATAACATAAGAGAAGACAAATGAAAAAGCACCTTTTCCACAGAGGATTTTGTAAAGTTCCTCTAGGAGATAGGGAATGAGCTGCATGTCATTCTTCAATGCACAGAAATTAGACCAGGTTGCTAATTTTTAGAAATCATCTAATGCAAATTGCTAGAGTAAGTTTATGCTTATTATATTATGTCATCAAGGGAAGGTTGAAGCAGAACTGTATCATGGGGCCTGACTTCAAGTTCACACATATGCTACCGAATGCGGGATGAGGATAATAGAAATCATCAAAGGCTCAGTCTCATATCTCTAAAATGCACCCCGGGATCCTGGGGAACTAGTTGTGCTATCGTAGTCCAGAGATGGAGATGGATACTTGATTTGGGGTTCTCTCAGATAAGAAGGGATATATGTCTCTGATCATTCTGAGGCTACTTCATGCCACTGCTTTCCACCCATCTGCTGCATTCAAGAAACCACAGTCTGCCCGTCTTTCTCTGCTTCTGTGGCAGCCTGATGTGCAGGCAAATGGCCAAGTGAATTTCTGATGCTGCTGTCCTTAATCCACAGAAGAAAGCAGCAGGACAAAGTGACTGTTACCAGTGAGTAGCACTTCTGCTCGAATGATTTCAAACTGTTTCTGCCTCTTTGTGTGTCAAGAACTGGTGCTTTGCCCTCAGTATCTCCAAGACTTAGAAGGAAGAGAGTAGGAGGGAGTCTAAGAAGCAATTAGGGGCAAAGAGTAATAAAACAAACAAACAAAATAATAAACCACTTGCCTTCTATTTCCCCTAAGTGATTATCATTTGGAAGAGAGGGAAATTAAGCAATACTCCCCAGCTTTGGGCCACCACTCTTTTTCTTAAGCCCATCTGACCCCATTGGGGTAGGTTGGCAGACCAGCAGAAAGGTGGCAAACACCACCACATGGTGACCTCACCCTTAAGTAGCTCTTTTTCACCATAATTTTTCCCAAACGTTTCATGCATTGGACCAAGGTTTTCCTGTGACCTCCCTGAAGGGTTTCTGAATTTGTTATCTGATTTTCTCATAGGCACAGGCTGTGCTTCTCTGGCTCTGGGTTGGCCAAACATCAGCACTAGCATAGCTGCTGGTGGTATCCTTCATTACGTACCTTTTGAACATCGGATGGCACCCTGGAGAGAAAGTCTAGGAGCTCATTGTTATCGATGGTGTAGGGATTTCGAAGCTTCTTAGTAAATTTATTGATGCCTGAAAAAAAAAAAGTATGGGAGACGCACTTGAATGATCAAGTCATGCATCCACCCATTCATTTCTTCATTCATTCATTGATCCTAGAGACTTGCCTGGGTGATGGCAGGGGAGGGGAGTGGGCATTCACAAGTAAAGATTGGTGTGAACACAGTGACTAGACCTCAGTCATGCACATGCTGCTGTCATGTGGAATCATCCTCAAAGGCCTTTTCTTGATGGAAGGGCATGGGAGAGTGTGGCTGAGAAGCTTTGCCTTCTTCAGTGGTGAAAACCTCATTACATTCCCCCAGCAGGGCGCAGAGATGCATGCTAAAACTGTGTCGCTCCTTGGCTTGTTTGGAATACACTGATTAACAGCATTCTCCACTATGAAAACAAGTATCCCAGATGGAAAAAAAGCCTTCATTAGCTCAAACAAGTCCATACTTGGAGGATCTAGACCACATGCAGCAGAGGGAGGTGGAGGGTAGGAGTTTATGTTGTTGTTGTTGTTAAGATGAAACTGCAGAAATCAATTCCCCCCACCCCTCAATTCATTTTCACAGGTTTCTCTCCTCTCTCTGCGGAGCAGAACTTGACATGTTGATTGTACTTTGATGTGGCAAGAAGCTGTGAAATGTTATTATTGGAAAATTATCTTACTAAGGTCGCTACCTTAATTCATGAACCGCAGTATTGGGGTAATGGTTTTTCTGTGCCTAGTAGCACATGCTAATTTGGAGGGTGGTCGTGCTCATTAGACAGGGTGTGATGTTTATGATGGTGCCCCCTGTGCTCCTGAGCATGTCCACAGGGGACTCATTTTCCCCTTAGAGGACGTGCCACACAACCACTTCGTGTGTCCTGCTCTGCTCCCTTGGAGCCACTTTTTTCAACAAAAACAAACAAAAAACCCAAATGTCACCTTTTCCCTGGTGAGTGTTAGAAGCAGGAGGAGTAGGTGGTCTGAAGCTATGCAGTCGGGCGCTTGTTAGCAAGGATCATTTCTGAACTCCCTTCAGCTGCGTGGCAATGAATAGCTCCAGAGACTCGGTGTGCTCTGCCGAGCTCCTACATGGACGCTAAGAGAACATTTAGCTGGTCAGCAGTCACGCGTACATCAAAGTACACGAGGACAAGGACGTTTCTCTTCGTTTAAGAAATAGTATTCAGCTTTTCATCTAAGCACAGGGCTTCCTCCAATATGGGGAGGGTCAAATTTACATAGACCAGCCATGACACGGGAGCCGGCCATCGTCCGTGAGAAACTGGCCAGACAGTTGAGCTAGAAAAGGCTGCTTGTAAAGGAGCCTTTAGTCAAAGCTGCACTCCTCTTTTCTTCTACTCCCACAGCAAGCTGGTTGCTAGTCAAAATCTACCCCCCAGCCCAAGTCCCTTTCAACTAAAATACTTTCACTGTGCTATTCTAAAGACATTTAATTGCAGCATGGGCTTTTTGGCAAAAGAAAACAGATGAGACAAAATGCTGAAGGGAAACAAAGACGTATTGAGAAAAGATATATCTTCTATTGTTAATTATATATAGTGTGCGCATCTGGAGTTTTTACAATGAACAGCAAGGCAGGGATAGTATCACCACTGATCAAAACAGTACATTCTTAGTCACTGAGAAGATTGGAAACCTGCACAGTAGTTCAATGCACCGAGAAGGGCCAGAGTAGCTCACAATGTAGTGAGACTTTAGAAAAAACTTAGTTTGAATAAAAATGCTTGCTTCAACAGCACACCTATTGTTTAAGGTATTTCAGGTTCCAATACTTCAGTGATTCTACAACATTATGTATTGCATAATGCCACGCGGAGACAAGTGTCGGTAGGAGAGCATACTGGCCTGGCCATCTTTAAAGAGGCAACGGAGCAAGGAGGAAAGAACTAGACTCACAGAGCAGGACCTCTGCTTCTAGTCTTAGATCCTCCACAAAGCAGCCATGCACTCCAGGATGGAAAGGGCTTCCCTGCATACTTTCATTGTCTCTTGGGACAAGAGACATGTTGGTCAATGCAAGCAAGAGGATTCTGTTATCTGAATTTCTACAGGAATGTCAGGGTTATTATCATTAAGACTGATGCTGACAAGGTAGAGAGACAATGGATGTGGCAAAGGAAAGAATCTTTACACCGCTGAATATTTAATTACACACCCACATTTCAAAATTCTTGCTTTATCCAGTAGCACATCACATATATTTTATTTATTCTAAGTAAAATAGACATAATGTATTATCTGCTGTGAAAAGGATTCCCTCCTCCCCCTTTCCTTTAAAGCATATAACAAACAAATGGAAAACCCTTGGGGAAGATGCTATTATTTAATGATTGCAGATAGGTAAGTGAGGTGAAAGGAATCCTCCAGGAGGGGTCAACAACTGGAGAAGTCTGGGAGAGCAGGAGAGACACAGGGCTGCTTTGTCCAGGTGGCTGCAGGAGCGTAGGCATGAGAAACAAGTTTAAAACATCATTTTTTTCTGATACTTTTATCAGCTGCCGGCTTGAAGCCCCAATGGGAGGATAAGGGCCCTGTCACTGAGATGTTCATAGATGAAGCAGTGTGACTTCAATGTAAAAGTAAATAAGGCATGGCATTTTCTTGTAAGAAAGTCAAATTTCCACATGGAGAGTTTGTATCACCTTGCTCAAGTAGAAGAAACTCAGACCTGAACTAAATAATTATAATTAAGATACCTATAAAGAAGAACAGAATAGTAGGGATATAGAAGTCTTCTCAAAACAGCCAGAAAGTCACATGTGATCTAATCTAAAATGCTTTGCTTTCTAGGGACTACTTCAAATAATTAACCAAAACCCTGTAGGAAGTTTACTAATGGAAACTACAGACTTCCTCTTAAACCTGCCTCTTTGTTAAAAAGAAGGAATCTCTTAAAAGAAGCAGTAGTTCCAATAAAATGTTATACAAGTAGATTCTAGGTATTAAATATTCATAAAAATATTTATCACGTCATCATTAAGTACCTTGTTTTACTTTCTCTATATATGGGTAGGTATTTAAATCAATCAATCAATCCATTTATTTATCTATATGAGAAATTAAGTAAAGAAAGTGCTTTACTCTTCAGCACATTACAATGAAGTTAGTGCATCAAGGACTATTATGGTCATGATACAATTAGGCTGTTCTTGTGTGCTTTTGTCAAATAATTCTTACAATAAAATAATTTATACAAATACACTGTCAGTATACACAGTGAATGATACAAGACATGGGGTTAAATAAGTTTGCTCAAAAAGAGTAAAAACATGGGACAAATAATTCTCAGATCTCATTTACAACTTCAAAGATGAGTAGATAGCTTAGGATGGGATGCATTTTTCTAATTTTTATGGAAGTGAAAAGGAACACTGTAACCTTAAGCCCCATGTTCTCTAATCAAGAATGCTCTTCCTACTTCAAAATAAATAACCCAAACCCTATAGGAAATTTACTAAAGGAAACTACAGATGTCCTTTTAAAACCTGCTTCTTAGTTTAAAAGAAGGAATCTCTGAAAGCAAGTGAACCTAATACAATGTTATCAAAGTGAATTATAGGTATTAAGTCTCATAAAATATTTATCATCCTCATTAATTACCTTATATACATATACATATATATGGATGGGTATTTAAATCAATCTATATTTTTATAAGTATTTTTATTCTACCTATTTATCAATTTATTTTAGCATATGAGAGAGTCTCTGTATAGGCTACAATAATAAAATGTGCAGAAGAATATTCTGGATTCATATGAGGTAATAACATACTTAACTCAGAAAAGAATAAATAAAAATAAAATTGTAGAACATATTCCATAATGACAAGCAAGTTACATATGATCAGATAAGGCAACAGACTACACTTAACTATATTATCTATGGCAATGTCATAAGTAATTATAAAATTTTTCATAGAATATAAAAACCAAAGAATCACACACAAAATATAAATCTCAAAGGATCAATGTTGATCCATGATGGCATAGTAAACCCCATATTGTTTTATCATTTCCCCCATAAACAGTGTGAAACGTAGGGCACTGGATTACTACTGACCCACTTCCAGAGAGTCAATTCCAACTCACAGCAGCTCTGGCTGGGCTTTCGGAGGCTGTGAACCAGTACCGGAGCAGAGACCCTCACTTCCCCCACTGAGCGGCCCAGTGGGCTTGAACTGACAACATTGCAGGACTTTGCTTACCCAGCAACACTACCAGAGCCCCTTAAGTGTATGAAAAAAGTTGACATCGGGAAGCGAGGGTCTTGGAAGATATGATCAGGTGTCAAAATGAATTGGATAAACAGGAGAAGGGGTTGGAATCCCAAAACTGTCAATCGAAGGAGGGAAAGCAGTAGACTTTGTGGCAAAAAAGATGCATACAAGAACATGAAATATAAATTAATCATGAGACAACAGTGTTTACTGACCTGAGCATAGTCAGTCATCAAGAGGTACAAACTTAAGAATGGCCAAAGAATTATGCTTTTGAATCATGTTAAAATTACAGTCTGACTCTGATATTTTATATTCCAAATGTAATCAGAAAAGGAATTTGGGAATAAGGATATGTGACAATAAAATGATAGAGAGCAAATCTGTCACTATAGGTGACTAACAGGCATCTCTCCCCAGTCAAGGCATTTGCAGTTGCCTCAAATGCGTGTGAAAGTGAAACAAGGAACAAGGAAGACAGCATAAGAATGGACCCATTTGAATTATGGACTCTAAGCAAGTCCCGCCTTAGAGAAAGTTCTGGCTAAATGCTCCTTAGAAGTGAGAACGGTCATACTCCTATATTATTTGAAAAGAATGGTCCTCAGCGAGGCGATTGTGCTTGGTGAGGCAGAGGATCAATGGAATGGAAGAAAGTCTGCAATGAGATGAAACCTGAGGCTGCAACAATGGGCTCAAATATAATGATAACTATGAGCAGTATATAGGAAGGTATCAATATCTTCTCCAGTTGTATTTAGGTGTGTATATAAGTGGCTATTAGCTGAACTCCACTTTCTAGTAACTAACACCAGCAATATTCAATCTGTATAGATATCATTGATTGCTATGGCATTCAGGGGAATAATACTGCAAAATGTTTTCTTAATAAACAGACCCTGAAGAGTCCCATCCATTTTTCCCATTCTTTTGATCATCTATGCATCAGTGTGCAATATTTCTTGTAAAAAAGAAAAGGAAGCAAATCAAAGTGATATGAGAAGATTTTTCCCAATAAAGGCAGTGCCTATGTTCTAAAAGTAAAACGCAGAGACAGTTCCTATTGGTCTTTAAGCAGGACTTCAAACTGATGCAAATCAGATCTATCTCTCACAGATTAAAAGCCAAAAAGTAACATCTGAACCTTTACAATTTGGGAGTTTCTACAGGGTAACCATAGCTAAAACAAACATTGGTTGAAGCCCTGGCATGAGGGATTTTGAAGAGGCATGGTGAGTCCTCTCAGGAGCCTGGAGTGTGGTTTTGGATTTCTAGCAAGAACCTGGAAAACCATACACGTTCAAGGTTGCAGACAGCCACCATCTTTGAGCAGAGCATCACCTTCTTGGAGGGAGACAGCACTCTTTCAGGCCAAGATGTGGTTTATGTAAATATGCTTTCATTGTGAAGCAACTGAAACAACCCCGATGAAAAACAAATTCTTTATCACAATCACCTTAATGTGCAACTTTTAAATCATTGAAGCATGTTCTGGACTTGTCTGGCACTATAACAAGACTAAGAACAATATTAATAAGAATGAAATAAAGAGCTAAAATAAGAACTATATGCACCTGTTCCAATTGACCTGTAAATTTTTAAAGTTATATTTTGGAACTGATTGTTCCCTCCTGGGACTGCCTGGAGGGAGGCTTATTAACTATTGGAAGTCACCCAGGAAGGGAGGTGGATAATCTAGTTTTCTTTCTGTGTTTTCCAGAGAGAGGCTTCCTGATATGGTACCTTCCCTGCCAAACCAATCTGAGAGTGAAGGAGTTAGATGCTCTCCAAATGACTCAACTTCTGTTTGTGACAGGGTTGTGTCCTCTCATTATACGTATTTACTCTGTACACAGAGCAAAAATCTAAGCAGCTGGACTACATGAAGAAGAGGGTAGCAAACTTGGAGGAAGTCATCACAACCTTTGATATGCGATGACATAACCTTGCTTGCTGAAAGTGAACAGGACTTTAGCACTTGCTAATGGAGATCAAGGATTGCTACTTTCAACATGGATTGTAATTAAATGTAGAGGAGGGGGGGGGAAATTCCTCACAACTGGACTAACAGGTGACAGTATGATAAATGGAGAAAAGTTTGAAGTTGTCAAAAATTTCATCTTGTTTGGATTCACAACCAATCCTTGTGGATGCAGCAGTCAGGTTGGAACTCACCCGCTGCCCCTGGGGAGAGAGATGAGGCAGTATTCTTTGTAAAGATTTACAGCCTCAGAAACCTTATCGAGCAATTCTAATCTGTACCATAGGGTAGCATGAGTCAAAAATAAACTCAATGATAGTGAGTATATTTCATGGTTATGGAAAGATTGTTGCTTTTTATCAGCATTTCCAAGCTCTCTGTTTTTGTATAACAGATTATCTTAAGATGAGTACCAAGTTTTACAAGTATCTCAACATTTGAACATCTTTAAAGATGATCACAGTAGAGAACTAAGCTATCATCTGAACTAAATAAAATAAGTGGGGACTGACAGAATCTTCTGAAACAGGGCCAATTTCTTTTACTGCAATGTACTCTCTTTAGATGCTGCAGGCCCCAAACCAACAGCTTACCCACAGACAGATACAGATATTCACAAAGATGTTGCTTTTAAAATTCAACTGTCAACTGATGTACTACATTATGTTGTGGCATTTTTGTTTGCCATCTTGCCCTAACTTTTTAAAATAAATAAACTTTATATAGGTGCACCATTTCTCTTGCTAATAATACCTTCCTTCTCTTTAAGGTTCTCGTACAAGAGTTCTTGAGTATTCCCTTTTTCTTCCCATGACTGCTCCTGGTTTTCAGGATTGGGTCATGTTATCATTGTCTCTTCCCCTTCCCCAGGAGAGCTAAAAATGTTGGAAATAAACCAGGTAGGGCCAGATCTTTTACATAATATAAAGGGAAGGATGCAGGTGTTTGCTCATTTAAATGCAACCATATTTTCTGAAAGTTTTTGGGCCACAGCAATATATTTTCCACAGTATTTATAATTATAAAGGCTCAAAGGGAAACCATATGCACAAATATATTTTTATTTATCACAATTATGCCAGAGTTATAAAAATATCTATGCTGATATTTCACCAAAACTTTCCTTTTCTGGGAGGTCTTGGATGTTTTTCTTCCTCAAATATTTTCTAGACCTCATGTTTAATTACCAGGAAGGGCCTATTTAAAGTTCACTTCACACTTTGAAAACGAGTGTTTGGTTCTTACCTGTAATATATTGCTAGCAAAAAGACTATATCAAACTTACCCCAGATTAAAACGATGCACCGCAGAGGGATGAAATACAAAGTGAGAGTGGTTACCACCAGGATCAAACAGGCCAGGAAGGAAAGGAACGGGACAGTCCAGTTGAATGTGCTGCAAGCAAACCACATCACGATCAGTTCCAAATGCTCAGGAGCTGCCACACAGTCCTCTTGCCACCTTTATTTCTTAGTTAGATGAATGAAATGACCCACTGGAAAAGCGTCTTTAGAAACCAGGAGATAAAACTCTAAGCTAAACTGATGGAGCACTGGAAACAACGTTCCTTTTTCAAAATTTTATTACATACATTAGTGGGAACTCTTATCACAATACATAGATTCATTCATTGTGTCAAGCATTTTTGTACATGTTTCCATCACCATATCCAAAGCATTTTCTTTCTACTCGAGCACTTGATATCAGGTCCTCATTTTTTTTCTTCTTAATGAGATAAGGCCCACAGCATTCAAATGGTCTGAATATTGGTATTTTCTGGAAAGGGCAGTTCTTAAAACTTTAGCTTATGGAAGTTATTAGAAACTGCAATACTGTCATGGTGGCCCTGTGCATAGGGATCTTTGAAACTAATAATCAGGTCATGAACATTTCTCTCTCAGTTCGTACACGGTTACCAATAAAAATTTAGAAAGGGGGAGATATTGTTATGGAGCGCTGATGTTTTTTCATATCTTGCCTTTAGAACTTCTAAACAGACACACTGTGGAAAGCCTTGAACTGGTAGGGTACCCATTTGGCTCTAAACCTTTGGCCCCTCATTCACAGATAATAAGAATGATTTTGCCACTCAAGATTTTTTCTCCAGTCTTTGTTCCTCCCACCTATGACCTGCTGTGCCTTGAGCGGAAATGAGGATCTACAACATGGGGCAGAGGATGGGTTTGAATGTACTGGGGAATTCTTTGTAACAGTTCTAGAAAAACACATGCAAATCCTAAGTCCCGTTGAGGACATGTAAAATATGGAGCATATTTTCTCACTGCTTTTCATTTTCATGTAGATACCTGGGGTGCTAACCCTTTCCATTGTGCTTCAAATGAAAATAAGTAAAGCTTTTGTTCCTGTGGTTCTAGGACATTTTGTGTGGGGGTGGGACCATTGAGGAACTTTAGGAAGTGTAGCAAATAGGGCACTTTGAAGAGTAAGGTGAGCCTTATGCAATCATCTCATCTACATGTGAAAGTTAGATAATGAATAAGGAAAGTTAGATAATGAATAAGGAAAACTTTGTGCTTTTGGATTAGGGTGCTGACAAATCATATCAAAGGTAGCATGTACTAACTGAACCAGCAAATTTGTCATGGAAGAAGTAAAATCAGAATGCTTTCTAACGTGAGGATGGCAAGATGTCATCTCATGTACTTTGGACACATGGGACCAGTCCTTGAGGAAAAATGTCATATTTGATACAGTAGAAGTACAAAGCAAAAGAGATGGATGCATGGTGTGTCTGCAACAATGGGCTCCAACACAGACCGTGAGGATGGCTCTATTATTCGTCAGTTCACTAGGGTTTGGACCTAACTAGATGTCCTCTAATAACATATAACAGGTATTTGATATGTGATATATATTACACATCATGATAACATTTGTCACTAAAATAATTTTGCCAAGTAAAATGTTACAGATGAATAAATTGAGGCTGAGAGCGGTATTCTAACTAATGGAAGTCATCACAATTCTATTAACAGTATCTAAATGCCTGTGACCTCACCTTCTTATAAAAAGAATATTACCATGATTTTAATTATTTCAATTTGTTTTTTGGTGATTTTTGCAAGATCAACACTCTAAAATCAGTTGCATATGTGCAAAAAAATAAAAGTGATGAGGAACCATGCAAGCCACGGGGAGGCTTGATGAGGTACTGCCTGCAAAAATCATGATCTGATCTGCAAATTTGCACTCTCTAATTCACAAAAACTAAGAAAAAATAACCACTCATCAGATTTCTTTATGCAAAAAAGATAGCTCTGAAAAGAAAATATGGGAAACAATACCATTAACATTAAATACAAAAAGATAAAAATGCAAACTGGAGATACAAAAGACTTATAAAAAGGAAACTACAATACACTTCTGAGGGAAGCTGAGGGGCTAGAAAGACACTGTCATGTATCTCAATCCTCTCTACATGTAATTACACATTTGCTTAGCTGACTCCTGGGCGGGGGTAAGGTCCTGGCAGCTAGGAGATATAAATAAATCTTAATACACATTCTCATGATGGAACGCAGTCCTCCAATAACTCCCACAGAGGAGTTATCATAAAAGAGCTACCATAAAGGATGTTCCATACCTGCATCTGGCTATTCACTGTGCCTGGGGATTATCTGTTAATAAGAGTAACAGATTCTATTTCCTGCTCTGCCCTAAAGTCTCTCCTCTGATGTCACTTTCTAAAGCTGATCATAGATTGTTCCCCTGGAAAAGGCTCAGCTCAAGAAGCTGACTCACTTCATTGCCTGTTCATTATGTTACTCATTTATATTACCCATTTACTAGTTTACATATTTGCTATGCATTGTGTATGCTTTTTGAAAGATTTGCAAACTCCACGAATATATATTTCATTGAAAAATATATTTGCTTTCTCTTGACCCTCACAAGGAACCCCTGTCTGCTGTCTCTACTATTTTCCAAAATCACAAAGTTGCTCCAAAGGACAGTTGAGGGCTGGTACCCTGACAACTATTACTCTTTGAAATAAGAGTCTGACATGAATGGAAGAGCAATCTAAACTTATGAATAGGAAGATTTAACACCATGGAAATGTAAACACTACCCAAAGGTATACACACACACACAAACACACAATGCAATCTCAATCCAGAATCCATCAGCATTCTTTAAGGAGATAATAAAATGAAGCAAAAAACAGTCATTAACTTCACATGGAATAAAATGAGACCACAGATGAGTACTGCTATAGGAGAACAAACCAGAAGGTGTCACAGTTATCATCCTTGATTTCAAAACATACTACACAGTTATGGTAGATAAAACAGTCCAGTGCTAGTATATGATTGACACAAAGAATAAAACCGAATTGAAAACCCAGAAGATGAAAAAACAACATCTACCTCTGACTATCTGAAATTTGAAAAAGGGCTGAAATCCATTGGGCAGAGATGAGTTTCTTTAACAAATGGTGCTTGACAAATCATATATCCATTTGTAAAACAAAGGGGGGGGGAAGGAAACTTGACCCATATATACAATATATACAAAATCTAACTCAGGACAGATCAAAGACCTACATATAAAACTTGAAACTATAAAGGTCACCAAAAGTAGAGGCAAAGTTAGCAGCCATAATTATGGCATAAGTAAGCTATAAAACATAACCAAAACTGCAGATACAGTAGCATATAAACTAGGTGACTGGGCTTTCTAAATAGTCAGCACTTTCTTGTATTGAAAGATACTCAAGGACGTAAAATAGAACCTCCAGACTGAGAACAAAAATACTTAGCAATGATATATCTGAAAAGGAGGCAATCTAAAAAATATACCAAAAATATAAACAATTCCAACTCAACAGAAAGACAATCAAATTAATAGCACACAGAGAACATCGACAAACACCAAGGAAGATATTCAGTGAGTCAAGAAACAGCACTCTAGTGGTCAATAGTCATCAGACAGAGACGCATACCCAAATGATGATTAGATGTTATCTCTTCCCAGCAATAATAGAAAAGTTAATAAGACAAAAAGATAATGCTGGTGACAGTCTGGAGGGATCATAACTGTCAAGCACAGAAATCACTGTGGAACAAGGTACAGTGCTTCCATAGCATTTTGGAAGTAGAGATATTACTTGTTCCAGTAATCACATTATTCAGTAGATATGCTAAAGAAATAAAAACTGGGTTACTGATTCATACATGTACACTCATGTCCATTGCATTCAGAATGTACTGCAGACAGAGGACGGTGGGACTTGGTTTTACATCACTGACAGGTTATCAGGAAGGACCAGTCTCTGTAATAAGACAATACACATAGCTAAAGTACAGAGTCAATGAAAACGACAGAGACCCTCGACAAGATGTACCAACAGAGTAGCTTCAACCATGGACTCCAACTTCAGGAACTGTGCATCTGGTGCTGGACAGTGCAGTGTGTGGCTGTGGTACACAGGGCTGCTGTGAATAGTAACTACCTGGTGGCACCAAACAACATCAGCATCAATATTCAATGCAGCATTCATTGAGGAGACACCTTTTCACTCACTGCCATCAAGTCAATGCCAACTCACTAACATAGAGGAGGGGAGAGCAGTTCCCTTTTAGTTTCCACAGCTATAAGTCTTCCTGGGAGTAGAAAGTCCCATCAGGTTTCAAACCGACAAATTTTCAGATCACAGCCAATGTGCAACCACTAGGCCACCAGGCCTCCTGGAAGCAACATAGTGCCCAGCAATAGATAAATAAACAAGGAGTTACACATGCACTGGAAGCTAGGTAACCTTGAATAATGATTAAAAAAAACCCATACCATCTTATTATGGGGATGACTGTTGGAGCCTGGTGAACAACTTCTGAAGAATTAGCCCTTCATTGCTCTAGGCAATGCATTCCTACTCTGAACTCCAAGGGGCTGCCAAGTTAGGGTCATCCACCGAACAGCAACTTGTTTCTTTTCTTGATGCAAATAAGCATCACTTTTCTCACTGTCTTAACATGTAACTCATAAAGTTTTTATATATTTCTACATACATGTAAGTCCACTCCTGACATTCTAGCAGGAATTTGTGGAGGGGTTTTTCACCACGTATAGAAATATCATATGTGCATCACAATTTAGCTTTCAGATTTCCTTGAATAGGGCTGCAACAATAATACACAGATATTCTTTGCAGTATGGGTTGTAAAAATTAAAAGAAGGAACTGGAAAATATATCAATAAATTATGTTCTGTCATACTACAAAGCAAACCACACGACAATGTTGAGTCATAGTGATCCCGTATGGGATTCTTGCACTGTCCCTGTGCACTGGAAAGGAAGTCCCAATGGTCTTCAGTGGAGTTGCTGGTTTTCAGCTTGAAGCATGAGGATCGCAGCCCAACATGTAACCACTGCCCCACCAGACTCCTTCATATACATAATTATTGCCATAATATACCCCTGTTAGATGGAAGGAGAATATAACAAGAACATCCACACATTCCTCTGAAAACAGAGTATTGATGCTAAATTCAGTGAAAATGAATTATAGAAACAAAGGCATATATGCATATGATTATTAACATATTTAAATATAAATAAACACCACACAGACAGGCTTTGATATGGAAAAATAGAACTAAGATATACTCCAAATCTTGAGTGTTAACAAAAAGAGGGAGGCAGACAGAGAAAAGGGTAAGGCTTTGTTTTCATTTAGGAACCCTAGAGGAATAGTGGTTACACATAGTGCTGCGATCTACATGGTTGTCAGTTCAAAACTCCCAGCAGCTCTGAGGGAGAAAGCCTGGGCTTTCCTCCTCCATAAACAGTGACAGTCTCAGAAACCCACACTATGGACCAGCATTGACTCAATGGCAGTGATTTTATTTGTTTGGAGAATTTTGCTTTCATTTGCTGTATTTGATTTTTTAAATAATAGTTATGTATCTTATTTGACATGAAAAAAGAAAAAAATACACACCCAAACTAATCAATTAAAATAAATAGACCAAGCAAGCTAGATGTGGCAGTTACATAATTTCTGGTCCGCTTGAGAAAAGGGGTGTCATCTAGCCTGTCAATTAGGCCAAAGCCAATAATGGGCATGATCTTCTCCTGAAGATTCTGAGAACTCCCGTCTTCCTGCTGGGAGGTGGGGCACACAGTATCTCTACTTCACATTCTGTTGTCAAGCCACATGAAGCCAGAGTCCTGGGGCTGAAGGAGTCACATGAGAGCCCGGCCAACGCTAAGGTGCTTCCACATGACTTTTCACCTACTAGCCCATGATATTTGTGCTTTCAGCAATATTGCATGTACTGTATGAGTCTGTAGAAGAATTTATGGACTAGTATCAGACATATGGGCTAATATCATACTTATAGGCTAATTAATATTGGACATAAAGATTTGATATGGACTGGACCCAGTTACTCTTGTATAAAAAGCTCTTATACACATGAGTGTTTCTGGATTTGTTTCGCTAGTCAAACCAGATTAACACAGTATGGTGGGACCTTGGGAGTGGGGTGCTAGAGAAATAAATCCTGACGATGGAGAATGCACGCTTGTTTGATCTCTGCCTCATGATAGTCTTTTTTCCTCCCTTTGGCTAGCCAGAGTCAGATATGGCCAGGCAGTTTACTGGGTTGTTTTCCAGGAAGAATATGGGAAATTAAAGTTTTGGTTATTTTCTTTGGTTATTCCTGTTTGAAATGGCAAAAATGAATGTGATTAGTGTATATGTTAGTTCAGTGGGTGAAATAGTTCCTTGAATTTCTCAGAGACCATACTGCTTAATGAAAACAGCTGACAGAAGCTCAACATGGCTGGCAGAATGCCCTGACTTGATGCAATCAGAGGTCTAAGGCCATATTTTGTATCAATGGAATAGCTTAAATAAGGTTTAAGATAAGATATATAAAATTGAACTTGACTGTTTTAAAAATTGAGTTTATCTGGCAGTATTAGGCTTATACTGTTTTCTTTTGACTACTGTTATTGGTAAGATTGATAAAAAGGATTATTGGGAAGTATAGAGAGTTTGTAAGCTCACTATTTCAGCTACCAATTTGAATCTTTAAATGGGTGGAGGACACACCTGCAAAAAAGGCTCTGAAAAGCTAAGCATACCCAGTCTTGAGTGCTTAGGGCATTCAAAGTTGAAGACACTTGCCTAGGAGGCTGTTGACAGATTGAATGAAGCAAAAAAACAGAAAGAAAGCTTTTTTTTTTTTTTTAAATTGAACTAGGGGTTTGTGCCAGAAGCTGGAAAAAAAATTGGAGTCAGGAAAAAACTCTCCTCTAAATGCTTGCTAGGTGATCACCTGGATCAACTTATCTAGTGGAAGGGGGAGAAATATAACAATAAAGAGACAAGTTGAGTCTGGCCATCTAGCCCAAGGGGTCTGGAGTTTTTGAGAATTTGTGATGGGGCCATGGTCCAAAGGTGAGGCAATCGCTGGCACCCTGGTGAGGCTAAGTGAGATGGCCCACATTGAGTTTACCAGAACCCGACTAGATGAAGATAATATATTTGAGTCTGTAAATTGGTGCATAGTGCTGCTGACTTTATGGATGATCTGTGCTGATTTGACTTTGCTTATGGATGCAGACTCATGAGGTTCCAACTGGAGTGAAGATTCTTCACACCAAAGAACATGCTTGTCTCCTCAGAGCACTGGGCTGATATAAATAGGCAGTATAGAAATTGGACACCCAAAATGGGGAGGATAAAGGCATGAAGTCGCTGGCTAACAGATTTCATAGGTGAGAGAATATGCTCATAGGATTATAGGGTTAGGGTGAAGGTGTTCACTTAACTGCAGTTGTTAGGCACAGAATATTGTTGTTTTGTTCACTTATAGAATGCTATGCTTAAATGAGGCTGGCACATATTGAATTGTATGCATTTTAGTTTTGTCCACTGGGTACAGATATGATTTAATTATTGTTTTGTTCAAAAATTATATATGGCTAAAGAATTGTGTAAAAGTGTCAAGTTGACAAGCAGTAGTCTGTGGAAGTTACATAATCTGTCAACTTGAGCGAAAAGGTGAAGTCTAGCCTATCCATCTGGTCATAGGCAATTGTGTTAGTCTGGGTAGACTAGAGAAACAAATTCATAAACATGCATATGTATATAAGAGAGAGGTTTATATACAAGAGGAGTGGAACATTGAGAAAGCACCCCAACTCAGAGCAGTCCAAGCCCACAAGTCTGATATTAGCCTATATGTCCAATACCAATTCCTAAAGTCTTCTTCAGACTCACGAAGCACACACCAGGACAAATCACAGCAAGTGGGTGCAGAGTCTTGTGTATCCAATGGCAGTAGAAGCATCACAGCACTGGTAGGGATTTCCCCGTGGCCTCCCAAGCATCTCAGCATTGGCAGGAGTCTCCAGTTTCTCCGGCCCCAGAGATCTGGTTTCATCAGGATAAGCCCATGTGGCTTCTCCTCTGGCTCCTCCAGCTTCCAGGATTCAGGATCTATCAGCATGCTGCCATCTTGCCATGTGTGGCAGTCATGTGCTTATGTTAATTTTATAATTGAAATGTAGGGGTGAAGTCTGGCCTGTTAATCAGGAGAAAGCCATTGAGTAGCTGATGAGGCCTCTATGTGGGCATGGCTTTCACCTGAGACTCCTAGTAAATCTTACGATATTTCCCTCGTGAAGATGAGAAGCTATCTTCCCCAGTTGTTGGGAGTTAGTTAGAGAGATGATTAACCACAGGCAACACAGAATGGCGGCGGCTGGGAGGTTGGAGTAGCCGGTGGAGAGACCACACGGCTTTGCCCTGATGAAGACAGACCTCTAAAGCTGGAGTGGCATGCTGTTGATGGACCTGAGCCCTGGAAGCGAGGAGCCATGGGGAGACCCCTGCCAGCACCAGAATTCTGCACCCACTGACCTGTGACTTCCTGAGTCGGAAGCAGACTTTGTAGACTGATTTCAGGCATATGGGTATTACCGAACTTACGACCTTGAACTGGACTGGGCTGGGATGCTTTCTCCATGTCCCATTCCTTTTGTACATAAACCTTTTCCTTAAAACCTATATGCGTGTCTTTGAAATTTGTTCCTCTAGTTTACCCGGAATAACACAGCTTGTCAGTAGAGCATCTTTAAGAGACTCAACCTTGTGTCTTGTCAGTAGTGCATCTCCAAGGGACTGAGTCATAAATCCCTCACCTCCAATGGGGAATATTGCAAGATTTCCCAGAATTCTCAGGAGAAAGCCATGCCCACACAGAGGTCTCATTGGCTATCTCCACATTGACAGGCTAGACTCCATCCCTATACTTCCAATCATGAAAATGACACCAAAGTACATGACTGCCAGAGCAATGATGCCTTTGTGTGGCATGGTCAATTCTGAAGATTCTGGGAACTCCTCTTTTCTTCCCTGGAGGCAGGACACACTCTCTCTCTCTGCTTCACATTTTGTTGACAAGTCACATGAAGCTATACTGATGGCAGCCAGAGCGCTGGAGCTGGAGGAACCATATGGAAAGCTGTGCCAGTGATGAGATGTTTCCATAAGACTTATCACACAATGGTCGGTGATCTTCCTGCTTTTGGCATCATTGTATGTGCTGCATGAGTCTGTAAAAGAATTTATAGACAAGTAACGGACTCATGGGTTAATATCTGACGTATAGGCTAATATTGAACTGACTTGATCTGGACTGGGCTGGGATGTTTTCTTAATATACAATTACTCTTGGATATGAAACTCTCTCTTACACACAAGTGAGTGTCTGGATTTGTTTCTCTAGTCATCCCACAGTAACACAGAAGACAAAGGGAAACATCCAGAGAGCATCACACACAAACAACCCGCAAGCTCTTATTTTGCTTCACCAGAAAATTCTTTCAAGTCTTTACTTCAAGTCTGAACATAAGGCTTACACAAAGCCTTCCAAAAAGCAAATGAAAAGCGAACATTGCCCAGCTTGTTTTACAAGTTCAGAACAACTTCGTCTTGATAAGGTGTGTTCAACAGCAGAAAACGACTTGCCAGTAGCTGCAATAATCCTGAGCAGAAATATAGTAATTGAAAACTCCAGATACATAAAAAAATTGTAGCTCAGGATAAAGGTAGATTTTTGACCCTGAATGTAAAACTGCCTTACCATTTGAAAATCAATTGCGTACTCCACCATATTAATAAAAATAAAGCAACAAAGATATCATTGTCTCAGAAAATACACACACTTTTGACAGAAATTAATTCCATAAATTGGCTAAACATGGTGTGTGGTGTTGTGTATGTGAACTGTGCTGTTTGTCATTTTGTCTGTGTGTGAACTTATGTGTTTTGAAGAGTGACGTAGCAGACTCAACTTCACAGTCAGTTCTACTCTCCAAATAGCTAACTCAATTCACTCATGGACCTTCCTCTCAGCAACCCAAATTTTTAATGGTAAAATATTTCATAAAAATTAGGAAAATGATGTGTGGGGTGGCATTCACTACAGTTATTTATTTAAGACACAGAGATGGAGAATCTAGTCCTGAGGTGCTCAATACATCAACTGTGATCTATGAATCAATCACAAATCCTGTGGGTAGATCACATGACATTAAAAAATATACATTAGCCTATCATCAATCCCGTCACTTAACTGATATGTATCACAGCTAATCAGATGCAATCTTAAGTGTCAAATGCATGCACAAACAAATGTGCTAAGTGCGGCAAAACTGACAAGCTAAGTTATTGCCAAGTTTTAGAGCTGGATTTTTTTTCTTAAACATAAGAAAGGGTATTAAAATGAGTGGGGGAGCTGGACCAAGTAAGAAGACAAAAACAGATCACTTTCATATGGAAAGGGAGATTTTGACACTACCAACATTCAGCTAAAGTCCAGAGCGCATGAATAGTTCTGGGACTTAGTCACAGAAGGAAAAGTACCTAAACATGAGAAAATGTGTACCTCCTTGACTGCATTATTGGACTGTATTTATTGAGTCAACCTTTTCCCACATAAAGATCACTAAGTCTGTGGCAGTCATGTAATATTGTGTCAGTTTCAGAATTGGGAGTAGAGGGGCGGAGTCTAGCCTGTCAATCTAGAGATATTCAATGAGACCTCTGTGTGGCATGGCTTTCCCCTGAGAATTCTGGGAAATTTGGTGGTATTTCCCCCTTGGAGGTAAGAGAGCCTTAGAACTTATTCCCTTGGAGATGCTCTACTGACACAAGGTTGACATCTCAGAGGAGAAGCCATATGGGCTTACCCTGATGGAACTAGACCTCTGAAGCCAGAAAAGTCACATAGAGACTCCTGCCAGTTCTGAAATGCTTGGGAAGCCACAGAGGTCAGAGCTGAGATGTTTCTAACACTACTGGATACACAAAACTCTGCATCCACTGGCCTGTGATTGTCCTGGTGTCATTGCATATGCTTCATGAGTATGAAGAGGACTTATAGATTGGTATTGGACTTATGGGCTAATATCAAACTTATGGACTTGGAGTGGACTGGGTTTAGGGTGCTTTCTCAATGTTCCATTCCTCTTATATATAAACCTCTCCTTTAAATACCTATGCGTGCTTATGAATTTGTTTCTCTAGTCTACCCGGACTCACACAAAGTCGAAGTATCATTCCACCATGACTGATGATCATTTGGAAGTGTGTTGAGGCTGGCTGTCAGCAGCTACTGTCTAAACCATGCATCATCCCTGGCTCATTTCGTTCAGTGCAGGTCATCAGCGTAAACTCAGGTAATGACCAAAAAGGTACACAGTTAGTTACGGTGTGCAATATGGACTCATGGGGTTATGCAAGGTACATAAATACATGTTGTACATATAAAGAATTATCAGTGCATTCATGAGTAAATGTAATAAATAAATGTGTTTGCATTTTTGTAATTGGCAGATCATTTTAACTTGATCACTTATTTTATTTTATTTATTGGGGGTGGGGGGGGGGCATCACTGCTCTCCAATGGTGGGAGTAGGAGGCCCAGCCCCACTGCTGGAATTGAACCTCCGTCCAAGTGGGCCGCAGTCCTGCGCACAACCACTACACCACCGGGGCTCAGCCCAAACTCGATCATTTAATAAGTAACTCACATTCTGAAAAAGTGAGAGCACCCCCGATCTAGACAATTAACCCAAATCCAAGCCATCCTCACTCACTGCCATCAAGTCAATGCTGACTGGCGACAACCCCCAGAGGGTTGTTGACTGTAACTGCTGACTGGAGCAGAAAGGCCAGCTTTTCGCCTGGTGAGCTGCTGGTGGTCTTGAACTACCGATCATGAGGCTAGCAGGCCAACAATAAACAGCACACCACCAGGGCTCCTTAATAGGTTTTGATGTCATCATACGAATCACTAGTTGTTTTAAACTTTTTTCAAATATTATTTCATTTAGTTCTTCTAAAAAGTCACATGAAGTAAGATCATCATCCTATGAGGCATTATCATTATATTCTACACTCAATGGCTTTCAGACGCAGTGGTTGACTAAATTGTGCAAGATTATTCTTAATATAAGAGACAGGGGTGAGATGTGAATGCCCATAATTTGATCAAGACTTTATGCATCCATAGTAAACACATTAGAACATGGAGGAAGACACAGGCTACTTCTCTAATGCAGTTGAGCATTGCTATCTTGAACCTATGAACTAATTCAAAGACAACAGAAGAGGCTTCAAAAATTGTGAAGAAACGAAATGAAGTGACAATGGAAATTTTGCACAAACTTTTAGAAGCTGCCTGGTATATGGTAATATCCTTAACACTAACACATTTACTGGCTCCCTAACCTCAGTACCACGGAGCATCCTGCAGCATTACTATTGCATACAACCCAGAAAGTTGAAGAGCTTGAAAAGTAAAGTTTCTTCATCTCTCAGACAAGTAGTGAAACATTGTCATTTCATAGAATTCTCCTGTATTCTTCATTTGGATATTCTGTGAATCTTTAGATGGGAATCCTGGTACAGGCAATTTTGAGACAAATAAGCCAAATCTCTCAGTAGACGAATAAAATCAATAAATTCCTTCCTTCATTTAATCATTTGAGTTTACTAAGATGCCATAAGAATACTGTTTCAAGATCTCCAAAAACACTACAAATGATTGTGACCTCCTTCTGGTCAGGGGAGTAGCCACTTCTTCTTCTAGTCTTTCCCACTCTCCCCAGTCAGATGGACCTCTTTGTCACAATGGGATTGTTATTCTCCTTAATTCAAGCCTCGTTCACATGAAGTTCTCTGATCCTTCTTCTCATGAAGACAAAAGGACTAGGTATAAAATTTTGCACACCCTTGTTACATCTAGTCTTCCTTTATGTTTGTGGTAGTTTGAGCACTCGCTGTGGAACCTCTCCTGACAAAGAATGATGCCAGAAAGTCCTGTCTTTCTTGCTGATCTTTATGCTTTAGACTTTTGTTCTTTAAACATGTCCCTCTTTGATTAAGCAGAATATGTCTCACTTATTTCTCACAGTCACAGCCAAATTCTAGTGACAAAGAATCAGTTTTTTATCTCCATGACTCATTATTCCTCAGCTGCCTAGTCAGGAGTCTCCTCCTTCAAAAGGATGTGCTTTATGGCCCTTCATCTGGAACCCCTGCAGGTCTTCCCCAGCCAATGATATTGCGTGAGTGCTGACTCACAGCAACCCAGGGCTTTCCAAGACTCCAAGTGTTGGAGGGAGTAGAAAGCCCAGTCTGTCTCCCTGGAAACACCTTTCACACAGATGGTAGCACCATGGGTCACCCTGACACCACCAGTGCTCCCTGTCTTTCAAGAGCTATCAGTTCTCGAACACCCCAAGAGCACACAATATGAAGCAGCCACTCCATGATAACAGAGATCTAATTTAGATCTCAGCTCTTCTCTACTCCTTCTGAAGGCTACTATTTTTAGCTGCACTCCAGTCATCCCAGGCTCATGCAAAAAGGCAGAGATGCAGCCAGCTCCTGCACCCTCTCCACGGTCCATTTTAGATTGGACCATTGCAACACAGAGAGTTTTTACTGGCTAACTAGCCAAAGTTTATCCCAGGTTTCTCTTCGTCTGGAAGCTCCACTGACATGTGCTCAGCATCATACCAGCAGGCAGGTCTCCACTGACAGACTGTGGATGATGACACATTGTATGGGAGGGGCGTGGCTAGGAAGAGTACTAGAGTCTCCTGCATGATGAGAATTCTACCACTGGGTCACCAGTGCATATGTCTAGAATCATATAAATGCTACAATGTTGAGCAGATGTTTCCAGATGACACATACATACACATGAAATGTTTAATACCAGAGATGATAACATAGGAAAAAGGCAATACAATTTAATCTATGTTGTGATGTCTTATATTTTGAAAGATTTATTTATGTCCATTTCCTAGTCTCCAAATGTAGGACACAGCTTTTCCTGGTGCTCCAGCTTTGAATTATAATAGAATTCCAGCAGAGTTACACATGACATCCCTCTCGAATGCCCAGCAGGAACTTGAAGGTCATTGCAATCATGAATGGCCAAAGAATTAATAAGAGTTGAGCCTCACGAGCCTTCCTATGTTGCAGTTGAGCAGAACAGTACTCTGTTCATGGATGGAAAACACATCTCAGCCATTGCTACCACAGCTGGGCTCGGCACAGCCACCTCAAACGCAATTACAGCACCGGAGCCTTTTTGAATGACTCTGTCCTCTCATCTCATCGGACACATTTCCTTTACCATTATCAATTGCTCAACAGCTGCATTTTTCTACCAGATTAGTGGTTCTCAACCTTCCTAATACTGTGACCCTTTAACATAGTTCCTGGTGTTGTGGTGACCACCCCTTCCCAATTCATAAAATTACTTTCATTGTTACTTTACGTGTAATTTTGCTACTGTGATGAGTTGAGTTACCCCTGTGAAAGAGTTGTTAGACCGCCAAAAGGTTGAGAACCACTGTACTAGATGGGCTGGCATGGGCATGGAGGCACGGGGATGTGTTACTGAAGAACATATCCTTCACTCTCTGCTCTCATCCCACCCCTCAAATCCTCTCTCCTCTTTGCTTCCAGAATCATTTTTCTTAATGATTTTTATCTTCCCCTCAACTCTGTTCGAGGCAGATCTGTTTCTATCCACTATGGTAACAAATATAAATATATATGTCTTGACAGTTAAGTGTGTTAACCATTCACACATTCCCCAAATAATACCTGTAATCCTACCTTACAAATCTGGCTAAATCAGAGCATGTACATTGGTACAGATAAGAACATTGGATACATGGAATCCAGGACAGATAAACTCCTCAGGAAAAATAGTGGGAGTAGCAATACCATGAGGGTAGGGGGAAGGTGGAGGAAGATCAGGGGAATGGATCACATTGAACAAAGTAAGACACCCCCTCCCCACCTCCCTCCCCTGGGTGACAAACAACAGAAACATGGATGAAGGTCAGTGTAAGGTATGAAAGAAATAATTTATAATTTATCAAGGGTGGGAAGGTGGTGGAGGGAGGGGAGGAAAAATGAGGAGCTGATATCTAGGACTCAAGTAGAAAGAAAATGATTTGAAAAGGATGATGGCAACATATGTACAAATGTGTTTGACATAATGGAAGTATGGATTGTTATAAGAACTGTAAGAGCATCCAATAAAATGATTACCCTACAAAGGTAATAACATGGCGACACAATTGAAGTAAAACTAAGTCTTATCATTTAAATGGAAATAAATAAAACACATTTCTGTTCTGTGGAAGTTGAAGCACACCAGTTGCCTCTCAGAAGAAAGCTGTATCAATTGATTTCTATAAAGTTTGATGGACTTGGGACCCCAATGACACATGCTTACTCTGTGCTACAAGGGAGCCAAGAGTCAAAATCACTCAATAGTGATGTATTTAGTTTGGTTTATACAGAGGTACACAATGAAGACCAGGTTATGAAGAGTTCACAAAAGAACACAACCATGATTCATAAAATGAGCCATTCTCAATTTGAGTTCTTTAAGATAATTTAGTCCTGATGCCCTGTGGACATGGATAGTTCTTGTAAAAAAACACAAGCAAACAATTTTTACACAGTTCTTGTAAAAAAACACAAGCAAACAATTTTTACATAACTACTCATTTACACATCTATCTTTGGTACTCTAGTGACAGAGCTGAGTAGCCGTGACAGAGATCAAATGGCTCCCACACTAGAAATATTTCTTCTTCACCCCTTTAGAGCAAGAGTGTCCTTCCCTATAATACTGCCAATGTACACTTTTTCCCCTGTGAATGGTGAAAATTTTCACTGGAGGCATTTATCATATTCCATGGGTCAGAAGGCAAAGAGTCATTTAGAGCATATTTATTTTCTTTTTCATTTCTGAGTAGGATAACCACAATTTATCACCAAATGAGGATTCTTTTGAAAGTGAGAGGGGGCACCATTTATAATTATGCTGGAATGATTGGTGTAAATTGGGCCATCTGGTCACCCTAGTTCTGCAGCACTGCCCAACTGTGAAGTTGACAAGCCCAAAGAACTAGCTTTCCAAAGTCATACAGGACTTGCAAAGCATCACGGTTGTTTTTGCTTTATCTAATCCCAACCCTCTCACCCCCACTGTCTCAGGAGCTGTCCTTGTGGATGACAGTCCTAGTTCAAGCAGCACAGTGAAAACCTACAACTTACTTCTTAATTCTCTCTCCAAAGGAAGCGATTTCCTCTAGTATGTTTTGAACAGTTGAAACAATATCTTGGACCATATAGATTCTCTCAATGAGTCCCTTTTTCTCAGATTCCTAGAAAACATAAAGGCAAGATATGATTGAGTTATTTCATTTCTATTGGCCTGCTATAAAAAGTTTTATACCATGCAGTAATAATGTAGTTGTAATTACCAGAAAGTCTTAGATAATCACAATTTTAAAAACTTGAACATTTATTTGAAACCTAGCCCAACATGCCCTTTTTCATTATACCCTGGATGGTATATTGCTCTACTATCCACTTTTCTATTATCGAATTCTTTCATCTTCTGCATTGCATCATCAGAATTCCATCACAAAAGTCTTTTGCAAAGATTAACCCTAGAGCTGTTTCAGCTCAAACCAGGTGTGAGCATTTGTTCAGTTCATACATCAATGTCTTCCTATTGACATTGGACTCAAGTGTCCCCAGATGGGAAAACATCATCTAACCCACTCTCCTCCCTGGACCCATTTTTAGAAGTAAAGGGTGCATTCAAAGAATGTCCTGGAGATCATGACTGGAAAGCCTGACTTCTATTTATGAACAGAGGCAAGTTAAAGTGTGTGCAGGGATAGAAAGAAGACAGAATTGTGGAAGCATAAGAGAATAAAAAACAAGGTGTGCCCAAATTGGGGAGTTGTGGTAGTTGTTGGGTGATATTACTTCAAGTAGACAATCATGACTTAGGGTATAGTTAAGTCTGTCAATCAAGTGGAAGCTTGATGACACTTCTTTGGTAGTGTGGCTTTTTAATAGGGGTGTGACAGACTCTGAGACTGCTCCTCTCTCTGTGACTTTCGCAAGCTCAGTATTGCTTAAGCAATAGTTTTCCCTTAACCCCTAGCACCATTAGTAATGATTAATAAACTTGTACGTATATCCATTTGTATGAGAATTAAGTACCTGCACTAAATCTCTTCAACTTGACCTAAACCAGTGGTTCTCAATCTTCCTAATGCCGCAACTCTTCAACACAAGTTTCTCATGTTGTGGTGAGCCTCCAACCATAAAATTACGTTCTTTGCTACGTCCTAACTGTAATTTTGCTACTGTTATGAATCAGGTGGCCCCTATAAAAAGATAGTTCAACTCCAAAGGAGTCACCACCCACAGGTTGGGATTGCTGTTCTAGATATTTCATATACATGGGATCATACAATAAATGTCCTCCTGTGATTGATGTATTTTATGTCGAAAACTTTTCAAAGTCCATACACGTTGTGTCATATATATGAACTTCATTCCTCTTTATAGCTGAATAATATCCCATTCTATGGATATATTCTATTTTATTTATCCATTTGTAAATGGTTTTGAATAATGTAGTTCTTTATGCTACCCATATTAATCAAACTCTACTGAATTATTAATCCCACTAGGGTTATTAATTCTTTAGCTTTCCTTTGGCAACTGTCTCTTCACTTATAAACAAACAACCCAATCCAATAAACTTCAAAAGAAAAACCAAGCCCTTGACCAATATATACTGATGATGGATTTCCTCCATTTTTCAGAATAATCTAGCCAATCAATAGCAGATCTTCTTTTCATATGTTCCATAATAGAATTAAATCTTCCTGAGTGTATAGTCTAGTACCTTATTATATCCACAAATATCACAATCCCTTTGCTATATTATGAATATTTTTCTCAAAATATTTTAAATAGAATACACTACAGTACCTTCTTTTTCATAGCATCTGATTTATTTCTAAATTCAGTTCCTAAAGATAGGGGGAACACTAGCTATTACACCATTATTATCACGACCTCTAAAAAGATTATGTTTGTGTGAGGGTTAATTCATATCAAACTAAATAATAAACCCAAAGGGAAATTACTGTCCTTCCCTGTATCCCAGTATGGCTGCCATGGGATGCCTCTAAATACCAAGAAACAGAAGAAATATCTGGAGACATGCATGAAAACATACAAAGAAACAAGTGAACTGGTTAGTATACATGTTAGTATGTGGGAAAGGCATCCTATCCAGGTTCTTCACAATGACAATAATCAACAACTGATTGCTTCTCCTTCGTGGAAATGGAAGTAAATATAAACACACCTTCCCTTGTCTATGAGTCCTTGTGAAATGGGATGCAACCTTAAATGCATTTCCCTATGCTAATTCACAATAGTTCTAAGGTGATTTGAATTACTCAGACGTCCAAGGCAGTAGGAAAATCTACATGAGTCCTATATTGTGGTAACATGTGGTGCAGGCTGCTCTATGAAGAAGTTGTGAGATGCCAGCAGTCCCCTCTCAGTCTGGCACACTTGGGTCATTACAGTCATCACACTAATAGATGAAATCTACAATGTCAAATAAGCTTAACAAAATTGATTTCTAACCTAGGATTTGACATGAATAAGAATTACACTAGTTGCACTAACTGATCAAACACTTATAATTTAATAGAATAAATCACATATCGTGCTACAAAACACATGCACACACACGAACTTATTTTCCACTTGTTTTTCTTTACATCAGACTGCAGTGATGGATGGAGCATCCTCTAGAGCAGCGGTTCTCAATCTGTGGGTCGCAACTCCTATGGAGGTTGAATGATTCATTCACAGGGGTCGCTCGACTCCTAACAGTAGCAAAATGGCAGTTTTAAGGTAGCAATGAAAATAATTTTATGATGGGGGAGTCATTACAACATGAGGAAATGTATTAAAGAGTCATGGCATTAGGAAAGTTGGGAGTCACTGCTCTAGTGACTGCAGGTAAAATAAGAAATATGCCAGAACACAGATCATAAACTTCCCTTCTTGAGTATGTCTTCTTACCAAGTGATTTTAGATGGTTGAAAGAGCCCAAAGGGAGGAGTGGAGGGTAGATGCACCATTCCCCTCCCAAATCAACAAAAGGTGCTAGATCACCTGAATAACATTTTGCCATTTGATCTGTACTTCTCTGTGTAATCATTCTGCCCAGAAAGTTCATTGTTTCCTCTTTCCAGGACCAATTTCCCTTTTTCACTGATTTTCAGTTCTTTATTTCCTTTGCCGTTTTGTTGACTTGAATTCTTCAAGAAATTTGTGTTAAAAATTAGATATGCTGCCAGAGTGACCTAATCCACTGATGACTACTAACAGGACACAATGGTGAAAGGCCATCTGTCTACCACATGAGCATTCATGTTTATAAAGGGGCATTTGACAGCACTAGGGAATTTGACCCAAAGGGCAAAACGTGGCTTCCTCTTTTTAGCTGCATACAGTTAGGTCAAAACAATTTCTTGGAAAATGACTCAAATTTTCATGTGGCTAAATTTCATTAAAATTTCCTATTTCATTTTCCATTTGACAATTTTTTTCCCAACCATGATATACCCAATAACTTATTTTCTGTTTATGAAGAAAGCATGAGCTGTTACATCACCTTAATAAATGGTCTTCACATAGTTACTTAGTTTTTTAATGAATTTAATATTAGCTTAAGCACTATAATATTTAAAAATTGAATATGGAATCCTATCAGGTGAAAGGACATCTTTTCAGACAGTTTGTCCTCCAGATCTGTACAGTAAAGGTAAAAGTTTCTGAATATAGTCATTCCAAAAATATTTATCAACTATCAGTGTTGGAACTATAAAACTTGTCTTTATTTTCATAAACTGTCTCAAAAATAAAAACAAAATATATCCAAATATTATAATCTTGCTTTCATATTAATTATCTGAATTTTTAACTGGTACTTGCACAATAATTTATACATCATAAAGTCATAAGTTTCAATTGGTTTCTTGGTTGTATCAGACTAAATTCATTTCATAGTTAATTTTCTTAAAAAATGAACTTTCTGAAAAGCCCTTTATAAATTTAATTTGTGTTCATGGAGTTACTTTTAATTTTCATATTTGCACTTACTGATTATTACACTGACATTTTCAAATACCTCTTCACTGTAGTCCACATTATTAATTAAGAAAATACAGGTGGCATGGAGGCACTTTGAAAGCAGAGAACATTATGGTATAGGAAGAATATACTCAGAGATTGAAGTCTTCATATGGATCCACCTAATACTCTCAAAAGAAATCTGTCTCTATGAACTTGGTCTGTCAAATACTTTCTCAAGACAAAACATAATAAGTTCTCCTATGCAATGGCACTGTGGGGTAAATGTCAAACTGATAACCACAATGCCGGAAGCTGGAACTCACCAGCTGTTACATAGTATAAAGTTGAGACTCTGCTCTTATAAAGATTTCCAGCCTCAGAAGGCCTACAAAGGGTTCCAAGAGTTAGAACTGACTCAATAGCTATTGGTAAGTACGTACATATAAATGGTTATTTTTAATACTTAATAAAATATATGGTTGTTGCTATTAATTATCTTCAAATTGGCCTCAACACATGGTGACCTTCAGCATTACTTAATAAAATGTTGACCTGTTCGTCTCTATCTTTATGGCAATCAGTTTAATCAGTATAATTGAATCTTGGTGCACTGGTACAGCTATCGTGCCAATTCATCTCATTGAAGGTTTCCTCATTTTCATTAACCCTCGGCATTAACAACCATGATAGTTGAATTATGGTCAATTATTCTGACCCTTCTAGCCATGTCTCCTTTATGAGAGATGATGACTCTGGACTTTGCATGCCAGCAGGCATGGTCTCCTTTTGGAGGGAAATCTCTATGACATTGATGGACAGGAATGGAATGGCACTGAGACCTGAACTTAGTGGAGGGTGTGGGACAAGCCATATCTTTGTTTCCCTGAGGGCATGTTGGAGACTTTATTTTCATATGGAATGTAAGACAGACCACATCCTTTGTTTTCCTTGCATCTACAAGGGTGCCACCTTACAGTTCTATATGTATCACATCATCTACTGGAAAGTTGGACCTCCATTTTCTGGACTCAGGACTTGACTCACCTCTCCCTGACCCACAGATTTTGGCCTGAACAGTTCTCACCACTACATGAGGCATTTCCTCAAAGTTTTCTGAGTTTCTGTGATGTGTTACAGTGAATCACATAACCCAAGGACATGAAGAACTATCCTCAAGGGAGGAATGGGGAGGGGAGATGGAGCAAGGTAGTATCTTGAAAGACATAGATCTTCTATTTTCAACTCCTTGCAACTTTTTATATGTTGCAAGTCAATTTTTGACCCATAGGGACTATGTGCACAACAGAAAGAATTTAAAAAACTGAATCAAGTAGGTCATTTGATCTCATAATTCATATTTTTCAACCTAGTTCTTACTTTTGTAGAGAAAAAAATCAGTAACTTCTTTTGGCAGTATTAAATCTATATACATATATTTATATCTATGTAGCTAGATAAAGCTCACATTACTTGGTATTCAAGTCACTGGACAACTTGATTAAAAATTTCCAATTAATTAGGACCAAAATGCACCCCCCAATTTTTTTCTCACAAAAGAGTTCAATAGCATTGTGAATGTTTAAATTAATTGAGAGTTCTTCAAAGTTCCAAATATTTCTAAAAGTACATTGATGATAGGTAACAGAAAGAAAATGCAATGTTATGCTGAGTGATATACATTTTTGTGTTTAACACAGTGTGTCACAAACGTGCTGCTATTATACACTAACTCCAAATACAAATGCTGGTAGTGTAATTTTTAATTCAATTGATAGAGCACCCTCACTTGTACAGATGTAATATGCTATTCTGTGGGCATCTGGGCCAATTTCAAGTACATTTCTGCATCATTGATACTTCCCTTTTGTAAGGTTATCTTTACATTATCATTAAATATTTCTGAATACAATATGATAAAAGTAAATACAAAATGGTATTTCCACTGTTCTTTTTTGAAGTAAATAACTTCTAAAATATTTTTTAGTTCATATATGACATTTAAAAATAAAAAGAATACCAAAATTAACTTATTTTATACTCCAGGTGCATTTTCTTAGTTCTTTGATATTCTATATAAATCTGGCATACAGAAAGACAGCATAATTTTTCACAGTATTTTCTTGTCTCCTGTTGAAATTAACATATCCACAGCAACTTTACTATTTTTCCTATATATGAAAATGAAAACATAGAAGAAAAATCCGATGAATTACCATGGGAGCATAGTCATTTGATCTACAAGCAAGTCATGCTCCAAAGAGAGAGATGTATAAATGCACCTTTTCTTAAATCATGTTTTCTAGTGCAGCCTTCTTCGAGGAAACACTGGTTGAGACTTCCTGAGGAGATTCATACTCCTGCTTCCCATATTTCATAGGACTGGGAATATAAGTCAATGTTTTGTGTAAGTTACAAGTAACCCAACAAGTGCTTCCGTTTGAGAGTGACTTCTGGCCTCCATGAAAACGTGGCCTGACTCAAAAGCCCTACTTGAGTGCCAGAACTTTTGTGTGCCCTTTTAAGAATGCCAGCCAACATTGACTTCTGTCTGTCCCCTTAGTTTACATGACACCAGTAATCAGTAGCAATTGTCCTTTTCATTGCCTGCACTGCGCATTTTACCTCTTAAAAGAATATACTGCTCTTTTCAGAGGCTTTTTACTTTTAACAGGAGCCCTGGTGGTGGAGTGATGACACATTGGGCTAAGATCACTCCACATGAGTGGCACTTTGAAAGCCCTAGCAGCCCTTCTGGATAAAGACTGGGTATTCAACTTCTGTGAACAGATACAGTCTCGGAAACCCGGGGGTGTCATTATAAGTCAGCATCTACTCAATGGTAGTGGCTTTGGTTCTCTTTTTAAAAAAATAACATCTATTACTTATAAAGACACAGTGGTTACATGTTGGGTTGAGATCTGCAAGGTCAGCAGTTCAAAACTGCTAGCTGCTCCACAGGACAGGGCCAGGCTTTCTACTCCCATAAAGAGTTACAGTGACGGAAAGTCATCGGGGCAGTGGTACCCTTCCTTAGACAATTACTTACGTGATGGCAGTGAGAGGGATTACAAAGACACATATGCTAACAGAATATACAAACAGAAGTAAGAGATTGTGTCAAAAAGGAATGCTGCTAGGGTTCCAGGTCACACATGCCTGGATTTATTCTACACAAAAGATGTTTCCATTTGTCTCTCAATCAGTGGGTGTCTCTGTAATCAGTGTATGGCTACAGACAAGTGTTTCATTAATACACTTGTCTTACTCTCGTTCAAACCAAACTCACTGCCACTGAGTTAATTCAGACTCATGGTGACCCTGTGGGTTCCAGAGACTCAAACTCTTTCCTGGGAGGAGAAAGCCTCATTTGTCACCCTCAGCGTGGTGGGGGTTTCTAACAGCTGTGTTTGCAGTTAGCAGCCAAAGATGTAGCCCACTACCCCATGAGGACACCTTTACTTCTGCGAGGGTGATTTAAAAAAGCTGACTGCCGCCAAGTCAATTCACACTCAGAGTCACTTTGTAAGATAGATCCCATTAAAGCACTGGCTTTCCAGGTTTCAATAGAGTGGTCATCTCAGAAGGCTAGGAAGACTATTTTTTTTGTTATTGTTTGCTGGTTTGTTTTGTTTTCTTCTTCTTTTTTTAAGGCAGTGATAGATACTGTGGTAATACTTTCTTTTCTAAAAGTTAGCACCAGATCAGTTTCCAGGATTGGAGACTATCTTCCATATGTCCAATTGCTTCAAGATACTACTTTGATTCATTTTTCCCCAATTCCTCCCTGGAGAATATTCCTTCAAATCCCTAAGTTCTGTGATTTGCTGCAACATCAACAGCAATAAAAATTCATGAAACTTTGAGGCAATGGCTCATGTGGTGGTGGGTGCTATTCCAATTGGTGGGTTCACACCAATCCAAAATCTGAGGGTTAGGCAGAGGCAGGGCAAATGCAGGGTCCAGAGCCAGAAGCCAACAATGTCCAAAAGTCACAGCAAGTCTTCCTGCTTCTGCCAAAGCCCAGCCAGGAAAACAGAGGTCTGCCTTTCCAGATGTGATGGTTAGAGATTACGTCAACTAGACAATCCTGGGACAGGATAGACATGGAGCTCAACCTATCATTGTGTGAGTTTGATGATACCTCCTCGATGACATAAGTTTTTTGTGTCTCAGAGAGAGACCTAGCAGACCTCTTTGACTTTTATTGCTGACATTCCATCCTGCATCTGGTTCCTCTATCCTTCTGTGCCACCCGTTGATGCCAGGAGCAGTCAGTGGACTCCTGACAGTGATTGACTGGCTGACTTTAAACCTCTTGATCCATTAGCCTATGGTTTCTGCTGTCTTTTCCTAGCCATTCTTGTTTGGTTTCTGGAGCTCCTGTTGCACTGCCGGCCAAACCCAGAATCCATCATCAGACAACCGAGACTTGAACCCATCATTTTTTCAACAATGGGAATCATTTGATAGAAATCTCTTCCTATATACAACACATATAAGCATCACTGGTTTTGTTTATCTACAGAACCCAACTTAGCACACAAGGTGACTTAATGATTGTGTGGAATTGTATAAAGGATATATACATATATATATACACACACACACACATGATCACACACACACACACATATATATATGTGTGTGTACACACACAGAGAGAACTGTGTGTGGCCTAGTTCACACCCAGTGAACTTATATTTGCCCTTTCTGCCATTTACTCTTTGATATCTATGAGACTTGCTACGTTCTCATTTACTGAAACATGTAATTGTGAGATGCCCTGTTTAGTGATCTCAGTGTATCCACTCTCCTCTCCCTTTCTGGTAGAAGCCCAGGTGGCACAGTGGGTAGGAGTTAGGCCACTAACACAATTACTGACAACACTGCAAGGAAAGCAGTTTGAAACCACCTGGCCCCATGAGGGAGAAGCAGAGTCTTCCTGCTCCCGTAGGGAGTGACAGTTTCAGAAACCACAGTGGGGGGTGGGAGGCACAGGGCACTCCCCTGGCCCATAAGGCCAATAGGAGTTGGAATCAACTCAATGGCAGTGATGTTTTTATTCAGTTTTCCTTTCACATGTATTTTGTCCAAATTTCATTAGAAAATATGCTAAATTATGCCTTTAAAAATAGTGGAGAAAAATTTCTTTTCATTTTCAAAAGATTAAGTGATCAGGAATTGTTTTCCACAATTAAATCAAAAGTGAACCAACAGGAAGAAATTCCCCCTATGGTGCACCCACATCCAGAGCCCTGTGGAGAGTGGGAGAGGATAAAGTTGAATCTGGTCTTGTCTCCATTACTTCTGTGAGGAAGCCCCATCACTTCACAATCGGAGTCTCACTCTTCCACTTCTTACATGAAAAGCGGAGGGCAGAAACTCTACCCTAACTGGGTGCTGAAAATGTCCCATTTTTCTTTGTATTAAGTTCTTAGCACAAGGTAGGTGTTTCAGAATGTAAGTTCCTGTTCCTTCAAAGAAGCAGAAAGACTACAAAATGAATAACCTCTTACCTAACAGAAAGAATACTGGGGTTAATTTAAGTTTTTATTTAAAAAAAAGCCTATCCATGACAAGTCTACTCATGTTGCCCCAAGATGTAGGAAAGATCCGCTGGCTCTTTTATCTGCACCATGCTGGCTTCATTTACACATTTCAGATTGAACCATGAAATGTGGTAATAACACAGTTTAGCAAACACAACATACATCTGCTGTCCTATCACACTGGCTAGGAAGAATAAAGTTGATTTGTTCCAAAAGATGGGACTATTATTACACGCACTTATGTTTTACTTAAGATGTGAGGCTGATTTATAGAAGGATATGTAGTACATGAAATAGTAAATGCTAAGAAAATATTGAAAGAAATAACACGATAATGGCGAGTAAACATGCTATGAGTCCTACAACTCAAAAAAGTGTACTGATTCTCATTAAAACTTTAAAATATGCAGAGACAAGAATATTACTCACATGACTTAAGGTCTATTTTATGAACAATTCCATATAAGAGAAATTCTGGTAGCACCGAATAAGAGAAAGATTAAAGTGTGGATTGTTTTCAGTCCAGAATTTAAATTGTATGAATTTTCTTTGTTTTGTTACAAAGCTTGCAGAAAGAGCAGCACTCACAATATCAAAAATAACATGACAAATTGCAAGTTTTTTTCACCGAAAACGTACATTTGCATATAAAACTGAATGTATGGTCACCATTTTTCCATTGTTACCTTGTTTACAAAAGGTTGACAGAAGTGAGTCTTTGGGTTAAGTTTTGTAAGCGATTGGATTAAGAATATACAACCACCCTAATTTGGCCACATGAAAATAACTACTTTAAAACAACACAGTATAAGCAAAGACAGAAAGGAAGGTTCTTTTCTCCTTCTTCTGCCCCTCTCCCAGCTCCTATAGGTGCAATAAACTAACTAGCCTTGAGCTGTTGGGAGAGAATTAACACCATCAAAATGAATTCATGACTGAGAATTAATTATATAAGGACTGTGCTACTTTAAAATCTCTTCTGTATGATCTGAATTTAGAAGAAAAAAATAGCTTCCTTATTTCTCTACAAATTACCTAAGCAAAATAACAGATCCTAAAAATTGACTCTGTCAGACAAAATCCTTGCAACATGTTTAAATTTTAAGTGCTTGTCTCAAGATGTGTATTCTCCAATCTAGGAATCCCAGACACCTCAACTAAAGACCCAAAATGTACCTGTAGTATTTAAACAAGAATATATCTGGCTCTTGTTTTATCCACTGAATAGTACTAGTTTCCAAGCCAAAAAGAACCCCCAAATCCCAACTCACTGCCATGGGGCCATGCTGACTCCTAGCAACGGACGGTGGATCTCAGAGACTACACCCATTTACAGGTATAGAAGCACAGTCTTTCTCCTAGAACAAGTCTATAAACTCAAAACATGAGGATTTAAAATGTCAGAAATCTGAAGTGACATTCTGAGGAGAAAAACAACGAAAGTCCCAAACTCTCTGCATCTGCCAAAGAAAACTAAAGAACCTTTATGATAAAGGATATTACAAATTGTTCTTTGGAAATGCTGGCTTTGAGCACTGTGAACTACCTTTGGAGTTCATCCCATGAGATGTGCTGCATGGACACAGATGCATGTGTGCACACACACACACACACTCAATTCTGTGGTGCATGCGAATAGAATGCATGGACATGTACACATTTTTAGGAGAGTAATTCCTTCTCAAGAAGTATTTTTGTGTACTTAAATGAACATCAGGTGTTTAGGTTTTCAATCGATATCAAGTTTAAGGATTGGACACTTCTATGGCTTTCTGTCTAGTGTATTGAGTATCCTGTGTTTACTTGATGCAGTGGTTTTGACCAACACATGTTTTGACTTACAAGAAGTTATCAACTCTGGTATCACATGAAAGTAAAAAGAAAAGGAATAGACCACCATGAAAAAGGAATTAGTGCAAAATCACAAAATCTTAGAAAGGGATTAGAAAAAAATATTCTCTGGAAAGTCTCTTTGTACCTAGGGAGATTGATTAATTTACAGAATGGCATACCACCACAATGGAAGCAGGGATACGCGTCCCTCATAAACACTGGTAGATAAATGCACAATGAGTCCTTATTGCTATTGATTTAATTGGGTATGTCCTTTCATTTTCTCTTGTTTGGTTCCTAATTTGTGGGGGACAGAGTGATCAAGGGGTGCAACAAGGAATTTGCAAAAGTTTAAGACATAATTCAAGCATCACCCACTTTTAGCAGCCTGCATTCACCCATACGTTACCTAAGTGCCCAAAATAGTGTTCATATTTTGACTGGTACAGTCATATTGCACCATGACAGCTTCACTGTTTTATGATGAGGACTCTGTTTATGCTTCTTTTCTTCCCAAAGACTTTATGGTATATAGTAAACACTTGATAAATGTTTTAGGAATAATGTGGAAAAACACATCAATAAATTAATGGCACATGTCCTTTATGACAATGTGGCATAGTTACTAATAAATAGGATCTAAGCCAGAGGACAGACTGGAGTACTGATAATATCCTGGCTGAGCAATCCCAGGTATGCTACTCACTTAACTGTGATTTTCTCATTTGTGGATGAGGGGAAGAATATAAAATTTAATGAATTGTTCTACGTACAGAAGGAATGCCCTTTGTCTGTCAGTCCATTGTCATGTGGCAGCCCTAGATTTGCAGGGAGGCTGGGGGCACGTCACCAGTATCTGAAATACCACCAGGGTCACCCAAGGTACACAGGTCTCAGTGGAGCAGCCAGATGAAGAACAGACAACAGAGAAAAAATGGACTGCGTACTTCTGCAGAGTTAGCGGCTGAAAAGCTATGAATAATAGTACAACTTTGTCAGAAATACTGAAAATCTGATGAACAACCACTCAAACTGTCAGAGAGAGGGGAGGGGCAGTGAAAACAGATTGACACAGGGGCTACAACCATGGGTTCAAATACAACAATTGTGCAGATGGCACCAGACTGATGATGCTTTGTTCTGCTGTGCTTAAGGATCCAGGCACAACTGATGCAAATGAACCGACATACCTGCGAGCAGACCTCAGGTTGTGAATACTCTCCAACTATGAGGGCCATTATGAATCCAATTCTGTCCATATTTATTTCTCAAGTGATCTTGTTTTAAAATACAGAACCGGTCGTGCAGCTGGTTCTGACTGACAGCAACCTTGTTTCAATTATTAAAGCAAGATCAACAGCTCCCACCATCCAGTCTACTCCGACTCAAAGAGGCTGGCCGGGTGCAGAGTAGATGAACATAGGCAGTTTCGCGGCTCCCAACTACTGAGTGGGACTCCCAGCCAGCACTCCCTCACTGCGCCCCCAGTGCTCCTTCTTTGCAGAGCACGTTCTTTAAATTGCTCCTTTTCCATTGAGGGAAGAAAAAAAAAAGACTTCCCCACCTGTCAACCCTTTATCTTATAAATGTGATGGGTAAGTAAGGCACATTAGGATCTAGTTTAGAATCTGGTGTGCAGTCCTGGGTGACACCACTAACTGGGCTTCTCCCTGAAAGGGGGGCAGCAAGGCCCCAAACAATCTGCACAATCGGCCATTAAAGCTGCTCCTGTGGCTGTGATCTGGCATCCACTACAAAGCAACTCAGTTCTTACATCTTTTAAAAATGTTTATCTTTTAAATAGCATGGTATAAAAAATAGGATGGCATATCAAATTTTCTAATATCTGGCAATAAAATTGCAAGTAGAGTTCTTACAATAGAGGCTGCAAAGTTCCCCCAAGCCTATGAATATTACACAACCTGACCATCGTGAGCATGCTCTGAATAACAACACAAATGGCCAGATGAGAAACATTTCCAAGCCACTTCTCAGAGGCTAAAAAGCCACAACCTCTTTAAGAAAGGTTCCACTTTGTTTTAAAGAAACTTTGACGTATCTGTGAAAGGAAGTGGAGAAGGCACTCCCTTCTCATTGAAAATATGCATAAGTTGACAATTACAAATTGGCTGAAACCCACTTTACTATTAAAGTCTTGAAAGTAAGATAACATGGTAGACATACTAGCAATTAAATCAAATCATGACTAAAATATCTATTAAAAGGAGTTAAATCAGAATGGCCATTTACTTGTATTCCCTTGAAAATGATCCATAAATAGGTCTTCTACAAAATGTGTTTTATATATATTTTATGTATCCTGAAAATGTATGGGCATATACACAATTCCTGTTAATCTTTTAGGGGAAAAATCACATTTCATCATCTCCCTATGCAATGGTTCTGGAAAAAAAATCTCAAATCCAAGCAATTTACTGTCTTGTGGCCACAATTAAAGAAAACCAGGACGCACAGTGCTTAAGTGCCCAGATGCTAACAGAGCGGTCCACGGTTGAGCCCACGAGCTGTTCCAAGGAAGAAAGATGTGGCAGTTTGCTTACAGAATAATTGCCACCTTGGAAACCCTTTGGGGCAGTTGTCTTCTGTATAGAGCTGCGATGAGTCAATGTTAACTAAACGATAATGGGTTATGCGGTTCTTAAGTAGACACAATGACATTCTAAACAACCTACTTTCACTAAAGGCTTCCTCCCAAGACACTGGTCTTTTCTGGCGGAGGCCCTATCGATCATCTGCTCTCTACAGAACAAGAAAACACAGGGGCTGAGGCAGGGCAGGCCTGAGCAGCTCACCTCAAAGACTGAACAGATGAATTTATGGCAACGACTCATTCTGAACAGATGCATCACAGGTTTCCTCTTCTAAGAAGGCTCTGCCTTAATGAAAAGTGGACGGGTTGATTTAGAGGAGAAAATGCGTTTAAACAATGAAATTGATGTTGTAACATGTACTTCAGAGGTTAATGATGACAACTAATAGGGGAATAACAGGACCTAGGTATACTAGTCACTGCATTTTTCATAACAAAGTGCTCACCAATCAACCATCAAAGGTGTATTGGATATGTATCTTGTTTCTATAAGGGAAAATATTCATATTTACTTTTCATCTATAGCTAATAGGAAAGAGTAGTTATTTTGTTCAGAAAGCATTTAAAGCAAATGTGATCTCACTGATGATCTTTAAAGAACATATCACTCAGGTCTATTTCTGACAACAGAGTTTTAAAACAACAACAAACTAAAATTGAACCAACCTCATTCAAGGCGTGAGAGTGCGCCTACTTTCTGATAGCACTAAGTAGGTTAAATAAAAGAGAAAGAGAAGCTCTTATGATTCCTTCTTCCTGATGCTAATAGTATTTGCTGAACGCATCTATAGAAGGGATTGTTGGACTGAAAAAAGAAAGAAAGTTCTAATGCAAGTATTTATACCTTCAGCAATGAAAACAAGATATTATTGTCTTGCATGACCTTTTCTAAGTACAGGGGTACAGCATTTTACACAATAGTTTCTTGATTCGTGCTTCAATTACTGACCTTTACTGTGTAGAAAATTAATGCAATTTTCATTGTAATCCATCCGTACAAATAAGGTCCAGACGGAAGGATTCCACATATGGAATCTAATACAAATAGGAAATGTCAGCTGATTGCTTTCAGCTGAATTTAGCCATTATCTGTTTGTTCTGAGGTCTCTAGCAAAGTATATTTGAAACAAGCAATTCCTTACATGGGTAATCAGGTATAAGAAAGGGTTTTTTCCTCTACAAAGTTCATGACCCAAACAAATAAACAAAACCCCCAGAAAACATGTCTCTCCCCCAAAATACCACGTTATGTGAAATCTATAACTAAAAGCTCACAAAGAAATTAATGTAAAATTGTGAAATCTAGTTTGATGGCCAATGCATGCTGCTAGTATGCACTCCTAACAATGTAAGAGAAAGAGGCTACACTGATGTCATTTACAGCAATCCCTGTTACCGACAATAAAAGGATAACAGACCTCAGGCCATACCCTAGATTATGCACTGGGAGACGGGCAGAATCTGGGAAGGCATTTATCTCTTGAGGAGGTTGTGCCAATGGGTTCAGTCAAGCTTTCATCTTCCAGGACTGACCAGGATGGTATTTAGTGGGATGAGGAGCTAGCAATTAAGGAGCGTCATCTTCAAGATGAATAGATTAGGTAGAAACAAGTTTCTCTCCTCTTCTGGTTTTTAGTTAAACGGCTGTATGTTTATAATTTGTAAACAGTTCATCTCTCATGGGGTGTGTTATGATTCCCAGAAGTCTGGTCTGTCATGGCTAACATGCAACAGAAGCCAGAAAGGCTCAGTGGGTAAGACCTTTGAGACAGGACACTATGTATGGAAGTTTCCCAGTGAGTATATTTTGCATTTCTGGAGAATGGGGAGCACATCAGACCTGTGCAGCTTGCTAAACAGGCAAAAATATTATGTTTTATAATAAATATGTGCATGTGTGCTCAAGCAATTTTAAATGTACAGCCACTTTTCTGCCTCAAAAGCCTACTCCCTGACAAATCTCACAAAGAATTGCGAGAGGAAAACTAGAAACAATGGCTGAGACGTGTGCCTCTGGGTTGGGTGTACTGCAGTGGTCTCCATGTTTCTGTAAGGCTGAAATGTTCTGCCACCTCCCTTCCCAGTACCTGCGGGCCCGTGCTCACAGCAGACAACTTTCAGAGAGCTGTCAGGGCTAATACAAATCAGGAAGACAGGCTGGCGATCAGTTTCCAAAATTAATCAAAGAAAGCAGCTTGGATCACAACCCAATGCTATCCCATTCTCTCCTTCAAGACGCATCGATTGCTAGATGAAGGAATCATGTTTGGTGAAATGGAGGGGATGAAGGGGAGCTCGGTGAGCTGCCCTGGCACAACTCCCACAAGAACGAATTCAACCAGATTGGAGTCAGGAAGTCACCTGGTGTTAGAGTTGAGTATCTCTATTTATATATCTAATACCTGTGCTCATGTGTGCTCAAGGAATTTCAAAGCTGCTAATACTTTCTCATCCACAAAATCCTTACTTACTCTAAAAAAGTGAGACTGATATAGACAATGACTAAAATGTGCTCCGGTCTTCCTTCATAATAGTATTACTATAAGCTGAGGAGGTATAGTCACAAGTTAAAATTCCATTTTTTACTTAAGACTTCAGATGATTTCATAGAAATGGAAAACAGAGGAAGCAAAATCATCATGGCTATACAAAGGTCACATTAAAACATTCAGATAAAATCCTTAAGAGAATAAAATTGTCCTTGTGGAAATTAGGGCTATGTAGTGCCAATGACAGGCCTTAATGTGGTTGATGTACCTGTTGTGTCTGCAGCCATGTTTTGATTATGGAAGCAGGTCCAAAGCTCAATCCTGTAGATTCTGTGAATCCCACTATTCTCAGATCTCTGTTCTCAGAAGTGCTTGAAAGCACCGTCCACAGCCAGGCAATATTTGGCACATCTCTGAATCCTGGGCCTTGGGAACACTGGTCTAGATTCTGGTCAGATGTTGTTACTTTCCAGTCTTCACACACCACTTTTCCTTGCTTGCCATCATGAAGGACAGGCAGAGTATTGGTGGATACTGAAACTCTAAACATAAGAGGCCAAGCCCGGCTTTGAGAAACTGCTTGAAGACGGGCCCCACAGTCCGAGGACACGCAAACTGTGACTGAACAAGAGGTGATTTCTTGCAGTGACATGAGTCAGGGGAAGCTTCTGGGAGCAGAGTCTTTGCAATCTTCAACTGTTGATGGGGCACGACTCAAGGCAGAGAGAGACAGCTGCAGCAGAACTTGGAAATTGTGAAGTATGAATTTGGGAAAATTTGAAGCGGTCAAGAACACAGAAGATATGATGCTGCAGCAAAGGGCAAGAGAGAGGGTGCTAGGCTGGAGTGATAAAAGGCTCAGAAGAAGCCGATGAAGAAGAATACTTCAGAGATAATGAAAAGGATTATGCCATATCGTAGACCTTTCTGTACAATCGGTGTATGGTGGCCTTGAAATGTTCCTTCTTGAATAATGTCTCGTCATCATTGGTATATTGTATTAGGTGGTGCTGAGGCAGCAGAGCAAAGTGCTCGGGGTCAACAGCCTGTCTCCAACCAGCAGCCATCTCAGTGAGATGGCACCCAAGTCTACACGGAAGAAACACACCATCATCGGTCACTGAAGGGTTACAAATCACAAGCTCCGAAGTCAGAGGAGGGAATAGAATCAGAGCCTACACTGTGAAGTTTGGGTTTTCTGATAGCCACCCAACCACAGTTGCAGAAATACATTGCCAGGGCACAGTCAGTTCAGACCAGATTCAGAAGAGGACTTGGAACAAGGGCTATGATGACTGATGTCAGACAGATCTTAGCTGAAAGCAGAGAATACTTGAATGATATCTAGATGTGTTTCATTGACTATGACTGTAGTTGACCCAGTGGACCATAATAAACTGTGGAAAACCTTGAGAAGGAAGGGAATTCCAGAACATTTCATTGGGCTCATTCAGAACTTGTAAATATTGCATGGTCTAAAATCAGAAAACACATGAATTATGGTTGTATCCTCTCACCAGACTTGTTCAATCGGTATGCAGAGCAAAGCATCAGAACACCTATATTATATGAAGTGAAATGTGGCATCAGGTTCACAGAAATGTTTATTGACAACCTGCAGTATGCAGATGACACAGACCTAGCTTTGCTGAAAGTGAGGAGGACTTGAAGCAATTGCTGATAAAGTATCATGGCATTCAGTACAGATTACAACTCAATGTAAAAAGGACCACAGCACTCACAATTGGACCAATAAGTAACATTTTGATCAATGGAGAAAAGGTTGAAGTTGCTAAGCTTTTGGCCTCGCTTGGATCCACAAGCAATGCTCATGGAAGTAGTAGTTGAGAGATCAGAATAAACTTTGGGTATGTCTGATCCAAGCCAAAGTATTCCCCATTTCATCATCTTCATAAGAAAGTTGGGCATAGAATTAAGAATACTGTAGAAGAATTGATGCATTTGAATTATGGTGCTGGAAAAGAATACTGGAAGGTCCACGGACTTCTAAAAAGACAAACCTATCTGTCTTGGAAGAAGTTGTCAGAGTTCTTCCTAGAGGCAAGGATGGTAAGACTGGATCTTATATACATTGGACATATTGTCAGGATAGACTAGTGCCTGGAGAAAGAAGTCATGTTTGACAAAGTGTAAGGGAAGCAAGAAAAAGCAGGCCCTGAACAAGATGGATTGACATAGTGGCTCCACCAATAAGCTCAGGTATAGGAACCATCGTGATGATGGCACAAGATCAGGTCATGGTTTGTTATGTTGTGTGAAGGGCCACTATAGGTTGTAGTTGATTCCATGGTACCTAACAACAGTGACCTTCATGTTAGATGCTCTCTTTTATCAGAGGGCAATGTTCTGTCATTGCAGTGAACCCTAAAGGGTGACCATGTCCTCTTCCACAGAGAACACATATAAACAATCTAAACTATAAAGAAATCATCCCTATCTGTAAGTATTGTTTCATAAAAATTGAGAATTTCCTAGTCTGTGTGTTAGTGTTGGTGTGGTAACTACACAGTCAGTGGTTTCAACCTACCAGCCACACCATGAGAAAGATGAGGTTGTCTGCTCTCATAAAAACTTGGTCTCAGAATCCCAAAGAGGAAATTTTACCCCATAGAATTGATCCACAGGGTTTTAAAGGTTATAAGCTTTGGGCAGAGGTCATCAGGTCTGTCTTCTGAAGCATCTCAGTATTTGTTCAAACCACCAGTCTCTTTGCTAACATTCAATCACTCAAAGATTTGTACATCCAAAGATGCCAAGAAGAAAAGTAGTCCATAAGCTATATTGCCTAAAATTTACTAATGTCAATTCATGAAGGAAAAAAAAGCTGCTTCTGCTTGATCTCTAGGATGAAAAAAGAGGCCAATTCTTCTTAACAAATGCAACACTTAATTGTTTTCTACTAATGATATCTAAGAAGAATACTAAAGATTTTATAATCCATACAAGTTGCTTTGAATGAGAAAAACCATCTGGTAGAGCTATTTAATTTTAAGGCCATTTGTGTCATGTAACCATTGTCTTTGAATTCACTTCTACTCTGTGGTCCTTTTATGTTGGACATTTATAGTCATCCTTTATACCATTTTCTTTCTCACAATGCCCCTATATCTTACCATCATGAGCCCCACCTACTCACAGGTTTTAGGGGAGTGGAAGTCCATTAAGCTAGTGGCATTTCACTTTTTTTAAAAAAAATTATTCCAGAAGGTTTGTCTAAAAGCATAATGACAACAAAAGCAGCAGATTTGAGAGATTTTTCCCAGGAGAAGGAAAAAGGACAGATGTACAGAGACATATAGCTGAAAATGCTGCCAGCAACAGCTGGGGAAGTGACAGGTTCTGAAGTGGGTGACCAACCCCACAGAGTGCAGATACCAACCTAAAGTAACAGCAATTTTACTTGATTTATGTTTGACTTCCCAGGGTACCTTTCATCTACAAATGAGAAAGCTAACCTTGGCTTATATCAAATGAAAGGCCTTCAATAGGTATGTTTCTTCAAAATCTTTTAATCATTCCATAAAACAAGCAAACAAAAAACAAACCTTAAAAACATACTTTAAGATCAAAAATATGTTACTGTGGTAAAGCATATATAATATGAATTTTCCATTTAAAATCTTTAAATATACAATTCAGTATGTTTAAAATATACTCACTCACCTTAACCATCTTCATAGTGTTTTGTAACCATCATCACTATTTGCTTCTAATATGTTTTATCACCCGAAACAGAAATTCAGAACTTATTTTTCATTCCACCTGGACTCTGGTAAAAGCTAACCTACTTTAGTATCTATATCTTTGTCTGTTCTAGATCTTTCTTATAAGTAGGAAGGATAGGCTATAATGCTAAGACAACAAATAACATTAGACTTAACACAGACGTAGGCTGGGTGGTGGCAGCACTAATGCCCCTTTGTATGTTCTTTCTTGAGTAGACTCACCTTGTCATCTTCATCCTCCTCTTCATCTATATCTGTGCTTTCCTGAAAGAAAAACCCGAGGTTTATAAATAAAACATGGACTGAAACGCCCAAATGCAAATTAAAGTCACACACTAACTTAAAGACCTTCTCCACCATTTAAAACAAAATACTTCTAAAATTCATTAAAACCTCTTGAAAAAGAAGAATTTAAGTTTGGGGACACTGTGGCATAACTATAAACAATATGCATAATCTACATAAAAGTGTTAACTATAAATAAACTATCAGGCAAGAGCCTTTTGAAGGTACCTGCTTTCAAAATGAATTGCTGAGTTATACTTTCTGTAAAAAGTTTTATTCTTATTCTGAAAAGTGAACCAACTGCTGTGCCATAGTGTAGAATACCATACTCTGCCTGTGCTGGGCTCACTGCTATAATGACTACACCTTCCCTTTGGGACCCATTCCTGAAACATGAGAGTAGAAAATGCAGTCGTCTGAATATGATCACTATCCAGAATGAGGTGCAAGTTTCTATACAGGGCTGCTGCTGTTTCCTTGAGATGCTGCCGACAGTGTGTGAGGCAGGTGAGGGAAGAAAATCCAAGGCTCACATCTGAACTTAATGGTGCCTTGACTTTTAGGTACTGACTACCTGCTGTGCTACTAATAGGTTTGCATGGATTAGCTTAGAAATCCTGGCTATGAAATAGGCTACTTTTAATCATATCACTGCAATATATAACACTTAACATTGTGTTGATACAAGATCACATGCACTCGTTTGGTAGTTCAGAAAGAATGCTGGAATTAGAGAACTAGCCTCTGTTTGCAGCTTGAGCACTTACATTCTGGGTAACTGTCTAGATGTCATTGTTCAAATACCAATAAGAATTGCCAATAGCATGTCAACCAAAGGGAGTAAATCAGAAGTATCTAGAGATGATTTTGTTGTACACTATAACACCACGGAGCAGTTAAGAAACTTTTCCAGGACCGGTAGAATCTTACCTCCCAGAATTATCAGGAGCCTCAACTAGCAGTTTCTTTGACACTCACTGATCCTCTGAAGAACAAATCTACTCACCAATGGCAGTAAGCATGCTTCCTGAAAGCAAATGAGGCTCTTAGACATGACTAAGACCATTCCCTTTGGCCTAGAATGGTAGAAACCCCAGCTTAAATGATTCTTTTTGCCCCTCAAAATGCAAACGGACATATTTTACCATTTAGTTTAAAAAAATGTAAAAGTCCCCTGGCCTCCAGTAAATAGACCTCAATCCACTTTGGAGAAACAGCTCCATCCATAATGAGAACTGGCTAGCAATCAAAACACAATTTTAATATTCAGTTGAGTAGCTAAATATATTTAGTTCATTTTACCTCAGAACAATTTGTTTTAAGATAGGCAACATGAAAAAAATAGATACTCAAACTGGGTACAATGAATTCAATGTTCCTACAAAGACTCAAATGAGAAACAGGTTCACCTGGGTACAACTCAGTGCAAGAGAAAATTGATGTTATCAACAAGGATTTCCCTTCAAGACTAAATTCTAGATACTATATAGTGGAGGTTTTTTGGAGGGAGAGAGGTTGGTGGTGGTTGTGGGGATATAAATTCTTCAACCTCTTCCAGGAGTCATCATATTTCAGAATTTCTATACTCAATATTTAACATCTTTGTATTGATCTACCTGTAAGAAAGCCATCAGTATAAAAACTTAAATTCTGAGCACCTGATTTGTAGAGAGCTATGAATGACAAGGCAAATCCCAAATCCATGGACAGAGTCTTCACACGGACTAAATCATCACTGAATCCCCTGATCTACTGCTTAAAGGTCTGAACAGTCTTACACTCCATACACAGTGCATCAGACTGTGGATTACTCCTGATATACTTAGTAAAGTGATCAGATTTTAACATTGGTAAATCGGGACACCATTAACTGGGGGGAGGGGAGAGTTCTTGATGAAAAATTTGGTCTACATGGAGCAACCAAAATGTTCATGGAATGCAAAAATAGTATTGTAATATATTTATTTAATTTTATAATGCCGCAGAACCTGGGACAAATTGTTAAAAAGCAGTATGTCTGGTCACATTAAAAGGTAAAATGTGACATATTACCATTTGTCATTTCCATTTAACCCATTTTCAACTTGTTTTCTTTTTACACTCTATTACACTCTATTATTTTGGGGGTGGAGACTCTTTTGTGTTTTATTCCATTGTAGTTGTTCTTGTTTTGTAGTTTATTGATTGACTGCTTTTTTACTAGAATGATTTTTTCTCTATATGAAACTTAAGATAGGTAAATAGGGGGTTCCGGTCAAGATGGTGGCGAGGTAAGCAGCCCAAATAGGAAGTTCCAGTAGGTCTGGTGTCCAGGTGGTCAAGTGGAAGTGTTCTGGTGAGTGGAACGGTCCCTATGAGGGGTTCTCCTGTCCAGGAGGGGGACCCTGCCCCACACTTGCTTTGTCTCAAGTCCCATAGATAAAAGATTTCCCACCGGCTGGGGGACCTTTGTGTGTCTTGCCACCAACCCATCCCCATCCACTGCCTGGCCTAGACTCTGCTCCACGAACAGGAAGGCCATCGTGTAGAGCACCCCATGGCCAGACCTGAACACCACATAGCAGCAGTCCACTTGTGGCTCCCTACTGGGGGAACTGAGCATCTCCCATGGATCCCCTCTGTGCAAGGGGATAATGGGGACTTTGTCTGTGAGCTCAGCTCCCTCCCTGTAGCCACCTAGGGTTGGACCCCCAGCAGTTTAGATTGCCTGTGGTTGGTGCACCCAGTGCTAGTGCCTGGATCACTTCTAGCTCCCAGGCTGTCACGCTTGCCTGGTTGCCCAGCCCAGCCATGACAGAGGCCCCATCCACAGGAAATGGCTTGGCACTCCCTGCATACCATTTTCCTTGCGATCTGAGCCCAGGGGAAGCCCATGTAGCCTGCTACAAAACACGCCTGGAGGTGGGAGGGAGTTTTTCAAGCTTGCTGTCCTAGGCTGCTACGTCAGATCTAGGCTGTCCCGCTTGCTGCTTTGTCCTGGCATGGGAGTCTATGTGCGTAGGAGTCTGTGTGGACACAAAACAGGCAATTGCCTGGTGCCGGGGCCTTAGTTCATCGCCCAGGGCCACCACACTGGAGCTGAGAGCCTGTCACTTTGCCTTAGCACGCGAGTCTGAGTGGGGACAGGGCCTATGGCGCAAACTTGCAAGGTGCAGAACGCTGCCCTCTGTAGGCCTGTTGTCAGCTGTGCCCGGAACGGCAGGGTAGCAGAGTCACAAGACAGGGTTTTCCAGGCTAGTCTCTAGTTGCCTCACCCTGAGCCATGGACTGGGTCTTTGTAGGCCCACGCAGAGAGTGGATCAGTGGAGTGTACATCCCAGGCTCAAGGGGCATCCCTTCCTCAAACTAAACCTAGTTATGGAAATATGGGGGTTCCTGACCAAGGTGTGGGAGCTCACCAATCCCAGGCAGGTCACACCTCCTTAGGTCCAAACAGCATTGACACCGGCCTGGTGGACACATATGTTCTAACACAACATCGGAAATATCCATCAGTCAAATTAAGTTCCCCTCAGTTGCCCCCAAAGATGCTCACCACCTCTTACCACTGCCGATTTTTCAGTCAACACAGTACCTGCCTAAGCAGCAACTCTCCATAGTAGACCACAGGCAGCCCGTGAAGACACCATTGCCAATCACACTGTGAAAGTATACAAGGCCTTTTGGTCTTCCAGGAAAATGGCACCACCTCTTCGAAATCATTACATAAACAACATCATATCACATCACTCCAAATAAGTAAATAAGAAAGACAAACCATATCAACAGAACAAACGACATTCATAGAGGAATCTGATATGGATCCACCACAAAACAAAATTTTTAGATTACTTGGAGTAATATAGGAGATGACAGAAGCTATACAGATGAAGGATGCAACAATAGAATGAAGGAGGAAGAATAGGATGAAGTCCACAATAGAGGGAATAAAGTCCAAGCATCAAAGTGAAATATTGTAGTTAACAGAGGAAGTAACAGAAGCTTCACACAAGATTGCCGATCTCAGGAATCGGAGGAGGTTGAGACCCATATCAGTGATCTTGAAGACAATCAGGCTGGCCTCAGAAAATGGATAAAGACAACTGAGAAAGATAAACAAGAAAGTAAAAGCGGCAGAAGAAAACCGGGGATCAATGAAAGATGCTATGAAAAGGAGCAACATCTGAATTACTGGCCTACCAGAACAAGAAACATTGAAGAAGTCAACAGCTAATTTAATAAGGGAATTTCTGGAAGAACATTTCCCCAACCTAATGAGAACCTATGAGTCACCCATACAGGAAGCAGAAAGGACATCAAGTAGATTAAACCCCAGGAAGAGCTCACCAAGGCATATAAAAGTTAAATGATCCAACTTTGAGGAAAAAGAGAAATCCTGAGAGCAGCAAGAGAAAGGAAGATGGTAGTTACATACAAGGGCTCTCAGGTAAGAATATGTCAGATCTATGAACAGAGACTATGAAGAGGAGAAGAGAGTGGACAAATATCTTCCAGAAACTGAAAGAAAACACCTCCCCTAGAATTCTTTACCATGCACAATTATCTATTCAGATAGAAGGAGAGGTAAGGGTTTTCCAGGAGAAAGAAAAACCGAAAGAATATGCTGTGAGACACCCAAACCTGAAGAAGATCCTTGCTGGCTCCATTATGGCCAGAAGACCAACACCCACGAAGCACAAGCAGGAGAACATTAAATAGTCCAAACTCACCCAGAAACCAACAAACCTATACCAATTACCTAGAAAATATTGCTATAGGAGGAAAACATGGCAATAACGAAACCCCCTACAAAAACACAGCACAGTAATAAAAAGGATGAGAGGAAAACACCCAAATCTAAAGTCACAAGATGTCAGCAAGGAAGCCACAGATTGGAATAATAACTCTAAATGTCAATGGCCTTAAGATAAAAAAGCTGTTGGACTGGCTTGGAAATGAATCAATCTGTTGCCTGCAGGAAATATATCTTAAGCTTGTAGACAAGAATAAACTAGGAATGAAAGGCTGGAGGAGGATATATCAGACAAATGGTGACTCAAAAAAAAAAAAAAAGCAGGAGACACAATCCTATTCTTTGACAAAACTGACCTCAAGGTTTAAGCCATAAAAAGAGATAAGGAGGGACACTTTATGATGCTCAAAGAATCATTTCACCAGGAACCTGTGAGCATAATAAACATATACGCGCCAAATGAGAGACCCCCGAAATTTGTAAAACAGACTATTCTGAATATGAAAAAAGATGTTACAGACTCAACAATTATAGTAGGGAACTTTAATACACCACTCTCAGAAAGAATGACAGATCTTTGGAAAGGAAGCTCAGCAAAGACACGATAGAACTAACCACTACAATTATGCAACTAGATATGAAAGACATATTTAGAGCTTTCCATCTAAATGCAAAAAATTCTTCTCAAGTCCACATGGTACATTTTCAAAAATTGACCAAATGCTGGGACACAAGTCAAGCCTAAGGAAATTCAAACACAAAGAGATTATGCAGATGTCCTCTGATCACCATGCCAGAAAGATGAATATTAATAATAAGACCAGTGCTAAAACAAGGGCAAACAATTGGAGGATGAATAATGACCTTCTGCAGCATTAATGGGTACTAACCCAGATTAGAAGAAAGATCAAAAGCTTTCTGGAATTTAAGGAGAATGAGAATACTCTGTATCAAAACCTCTTGGATATGGCCAATGCAATCATCAGAGGTAGCTTTATCGCAATAGGAGCATATATGAATAAGGAAGAGAGACTTATGACAAATATGCTTTCACAAAAACTCCAACATCTAGAACAGAGTCAGCAGAATAATCCCAGCAACAACAAAAGAAAAGAAATAATAAAAATCAAGGCAAAGTTGAATCACTGGGAAGATTTTTAAAAAATGCAGAAGATTAACACAGCAAAAAGATGGTTCTTTGAAAGAATCAACAGGATCAACAGGCCAATGGCAAACATAACCAAAGAAAGGAAAGAGGAAGCATCAATAGACAGCATGAGGAATGAAACAGAGGTAATCACAACAGACCCTAATGAGATTAAAAGGATAATCACAAAGTACTATGAAAGTCTATACTACAACGAATCTAACAATGTGGAAGACATGGACAAATACCAGGAAAAACAATCCCACCCTACACTATCCCAGATAGAGGCCAAGAATCTAACCAAGCCCATAACAAGAGAAGAAATAGATATGGTATCATATGATACCAATAAAAAAGCTCCCAGACCAGATGGCTTCACTGGAGAAATCTACAAGTTTTTTGGGGAGGAGCTGACACTTATCCTCCACAAAGTTTTTGAAAGTGCAGAAAAGGATGGAAAACTCCCAAACTCATTCTATGAAGCCAGTATAATTTGATGCCCAAACAGGGAAGTGATCCCACAGGAATAGAGAACTATAGACCAATATCTCTAATGAACATAGATGCAAAAATCTTCAACAAGATATTGGTCTGTAGAATACAAAAGTATATAAAACACATAATCCATCAGGATCAGGTATGCAGGTATGCATGGGTAGTTTAACACGCATAAATCCATCAATATCATACACCACATTGTTAAGATAAAGTATGCAGATATATGATAATATCTATAGATGCAGAGAAAGCATTTGACAACAGCCAGCACCCTTTCATAATTAAGATGCTCAGACGGATAGAAATGGAAGGACACAGTTCCTCAAGTGAATACAAGTTATCTATGAAAGGCTGACATCTAACATCATACTCAATAGAGAAAAGACTAAATTAATCCCACTGAAAAAGGGGACTAGACAAGAATGACCTTTACTCCACTACTATTCAATATTTTACTGGAGGTCCTCGATAATAATATAAGACAATGGAAAGACATCAAAGGCATCCAAATGGAAGACGATGTAGTGAAATTATTGTTATTTGCTGATGATATAATTCTGTACATCGAAAACCCAAAAGTTCCATAATCGGAGTACTAGCAGTGATAAAGGAATATGGAAGAGTGGTACAATACAAGATTGACCACAGAAGTCGATTGTTTTGCTGTTTAAATCTAATAAGACCATGGAAGAGGAGTTCAGGAAGGCAGTACCATTCACAATAGCCAAGAATAAATTGAAATATCTGGGGATATAGCTAACCAAAACAAAAGACTCATACAAGGAAAACTACAAAAGCCTACTACAGGAACCAAAAGCAACCTTCACAAAAGGAGGAATGTCCTATGCTCATGGTTTGGGAGACTCAATATATTAAAGATGCCTATGCTACCCAGGGTACTTTATAAGTTTGATGCTATCCTGATTCAAATACCAACAACCTGCTTCAGAGAACTGGATAAACTGACCACCAATTTCATATGGAGAGAGAAGCAGCCCAGAATTAGCAGTGATCTCCTCAAGGAGAAGGACAGCCAGGGGGCTTGCCTTACGTGACTTTCACACTTACTACAAAGCCACAGTGGTCAAAACAGAGTGGTACTGGCATACTGACAGATACACAGACCAATGGAAAAGAACAGAAAACCCAGAAATAAAACCTTTAGTATATAGACAACAGATTTTCGACAACGGCCCCAAAAGCATCAAGTGGGGATGTTGGAAACAATGGAAATCCACATGTAGGAAAATGAAACAGGATCTCTACCTAACACCTTGCACAAGAAAAAATTCAAGGTGGATCACGGACCTAGAGGTAAAACCCACACCATCAGGACCATTAATGAAAAAATTGGGAAAATCTAAGAATTTTGACCCAGAGAATACAAAGGGCAGGGTTTTTATGCAGGGGAATCTGAAATTGACAAATAGGATTTACTAAGAATAAAACACCTGTGTGCATAAAAACACTTTACCTAGGCAACCTATAGACTGGGAGAAGACTTTTAGCAACAATACTACAGACAAAGGGATTATTATGAAAATCTACAATACCCTTGTTGCCTGCAAAAAGAGGAAAATGGATAACCCTTTGAAGAAATGGGAAAAGAACTGAAAAGATGTTTCACTAGGGAGGAGACCCATATGGCAATAAACATACATGAAAATGCTCCTGATCTTTAGGTATCAGAGAAATGCAGATCAAAACAACCATGAGATACCATCTAACAACTTTGAGACTAGCCCAAATCAAAAAATCAGAGAGCAACAAATGTTGGGGGTGGGGGGAGGGGTTGTGGAGAAATAGGAACACTTCTACATTGCTGGTGGTCCTGTAGATATGTACAGTCACTATGGAAAGCAGTCAGACGATACATAATGAAAATGGAAATTCAGCTACCTTATGATCCAGCTATACCTTTACCCAGAAGAGGTAAGAAATAAACCACGGCCAGTGGTGTGCATGCCAATGTTTAATGCAGCACAATTCACAATCACAAAGAGTTGGAAACAATCTAAATTTCCATTGATAGATGAGTGGGTCAGCAAACTCTGGCACATACACACAGTGGAGTACTATGCTCCACTCAAACGCACAGATGAGCACATGAAACACATCTTCTCATGATAAGAACTGGAGGAAATTATGCTAAGCAAAGTCAGTCAATCACAAAAGGAGAAGTATACTGTATGAGTCCCCTGAGGTAAGTGTAATCAGCACAGTAGATAAAGAAGAGAAGCCTCCTATATCATAATAATTGGGCTGAGATTTAGGAAAAGGGGAGGATGGTGGACCAAATCAAGACCAGTACATGCTGGGTGCAACATAGTAATGAGAGAAGGACAGAAGGAAGGAAGAAAAAGGGGATTCAAAAGTGAAAGGATAATGGAGAGAGCAGGACACTAACCCACCCAGGGGGAGAGTACCAGTCTTGTCTCCACAGAAGCTGGAGTGGGCATGCAGATGCTACCTCGAAGCACCCAAACATGAGGACAGCGAGGACACATAGAAGGAGGCATGAAAAGAGAGAGCTGCAAGGCTAGACACAACCTGAGCCAGACGGCCTCCCTCCCTGGAAGAGGGCATGGCGGAGAATGGGTTGGGGGGAGGGGTCAGCATGCCACACCCACAGGGAGACAGACAAATAGGGAGGAAGAGAAAGAGCTGGTCCAGTCCCCATGCTGGCCCACGATGCTCAGAGGACGATGTCCCTGCAGGGACCTAATGAGTCACAGAGAGGACTGGGCAAACAACAGGACATGCCACACTGTCTCAGACAGACACAGAGGACATTTGGGGGTCACATGGTAGGGAAGTCATGTGGACCGACCCCTCAAAATACATCAAATCAAAAAGGGAGAACTCCTGGATGGGTAATCAGGAGGAGAGAATGACAGGCCCAACAGTTCCTGGAGGGCCCGGGGGAGGGGGGGAGGGGGCATGGAGAGGCTTATGGATGGGGGGAACAACAAGTAGTCTGGAATCAGTGGCAAGGAGGATGTGGGAGGTCTGGTAGGGCTTAAACAAGGGTAATGTAACTGAGAGGAATTACTGAAACTCAAATGAAGACTGAGCATGATGGTGATATAGGAGGAAGATAGAAGGAAATAGAGGAAAGAACTAGAAGGCAAAGGGCACTTGTAGATGTCTAAATACAGGCATGTACATATGTAAATATAATTATTTGTTTTTGTTTTTTGGGGGGGAGCATCACTGCCCTCTGGTGATGGGAGTAGGAGGCCCAGCCTTGCTGCTGGATTTGAACCTTCAACCCAGTGGGGCTGCAGTCCCGCACACAACCACTACGCCACCGGGGCTCAGCCAATTATTTATGATGAGGGAATAAATCTCAGTACATATATTAATAGGTTCAGTACTAAGGTAGCAGATGGACCTTGGGCCCTCACCCAGGTGCTCCCTCAATGCAAGAATACTTTGTTCTAAGAATCTGGCATTTCATGATGCTCACAGGCCCAATACAATCATTGAAGTCAAATGGGTGCACAAGCAAATGTGGTGAAGAAAGCTGATGGCACCCAGCTATCAAAGGATATAGTGTCTGGGATCTTAAAAGCCTGAAGATAAACAAATGGCAATCTAGCTCAGAAGTGGTCAAGTCCACATGGAAGAAGCACACCAGCCAGTGTGGCCATGAGGTGTTCAAAGGATTAGGTTGTAGGCATCAAACAGAAAAAATCATATCACTGTGATCTCATCTTCTCAAGGCGATCACTGAGAACATGTTGGGGCACGAGCAAGAGTGGTGAAGAAAGTTGATGGTGGCTGGCTATCAAATGTTATAGGTCTGGGGTCTTAAAGCTTGAAGGTAAATGAGTGGTCATTTAGCACAGAAGCAGCAAAACCTACATGGAAGAAGCACACCATTATGTGAGATCACGAGGGGTCAAAGGGAATAGTTATCAAGCATCAAAGAACAGGAAGCACATTACTACAAATGATGGTGAGAATAGGGTCCATTCGTGGGCAATTGGACAATCCCTTACAGAAGAGTCACATGGAGGAGAAGGGCCAGTCAGGCTGCAGTGAAGTAGTGATGAAACGTACAACTTTCCTCTTGTTCTTGAATGCTTCTTTCCTCCAAATATCATTATCTCAATTCTACCTTACAAATCCATCTGGACTGGAAGAGGAACACTGGTAGAGGGGAACTGGAAATTCAGGGAACCCAGAACAGACAAACCTCTCAGGACCAGTAGTGAGAGTGGAGTTACCAGATGGGGGAGGGAAAGTGGGGTAGAGATGGAGAGCCAATCAATTGGATCAACATGTAACCTCCTATCTGGAGTATGGTCATCGGAGGAGTGGGTGAGGGGAGATGTTGGGCAATGTAAGATATGACAATAATAATAATTTATAAAGTATTGAGGGTGATGAGGCAGTAGAAGTGGGGAGGGATAGAGACAAGAAGCTGATATCCAGAGCTCAAGCGGAAAAGCAGAGATTTGAAGAATGATGACCGCAGCAGGCATGTGAAGGTGCTTGGCACAGTATATGTATGTATGTATTGTGATGTATGTATGTAATGTACGAGCCCCCAATAAAATGATTAAATGAAAAATTAAAATTAATAAAGACTACTTGCCTAGAAATAAAAGATAAGGTAAATATATAGAGAGAGCCATAGTTTCTTAGGGTTATGACAAGAGAGTTTGGGGAAACGGAAAAAGAATGAAGAAAATATTCTAGAATTTATTAGGGTGATTAATGCGCAAATCTTTAATATACTTAAACACTGAATTTATGATATGTTTATGGCAAGTCAATAAAACTGCTTTTAAAAAGATAGCAGTTATTCTGTGTCAAAATTACTGCTTTCCATGCAAGGAGACCAAGTTTTAAGTCCTGCTACTGCACATCATCCATGTTACCTACCTGTCTGTCAGGGGAAACCTGGTTGTGGCAGCAGTGCTGAGCAGGTTGGAGATTTCAGTGGAACATCCTAAGAAACACTAGGAAGAAGGGTCTGTGTCTACATCTGAGATCCATATGTAAAAACCTATGGCCCACAGCCCACGTGCAGCCTATCATAAGGAGCACACAGAAAGGATCAAAAGGTGCTTCCTCTCACTGTGGCTGGCTGTCACAACTACATAAGGGCATTTGAAAATAATAGAAACAACAATATTTTGTATATGTAGACTATGAAAAATCATCAGTTATTTTACTTTAATCAAGGTACACATGATTGCAGCAGTAAATATGCTGTTCTAGGAATCCTTCAATCTATACAGAATTTTTCAGGGTTACTGACAATGGCTCAGGGTTACTGACAAAGATCATATGTATGTCTTCCAGGACCCTGACATACACAACCACTCCAATGCAGGAAATGTGGCAGCGAAAGGGACAATTTCCCTTTTTAAATCATATTATTGAAGTCACAAGGTATTCCTTAGTAGATGTGAGCCACTAAAAATAAAATTAAAAAAATCCTGAGTCGTATGGAGTCAGCTTTGATTTATAGGTCATAATAGGTCATTGGTTTTGATCCAATAGAAGATTTTACTCTGTGTAGAAAATCTGTTGTTCACTTCCTTATAAAATAAGCCACCCTTTGGAAGATATTAATCCCTAACTAACTTGTATTTGGTATAAATCTTGATTATGGAAAGTGAGAAAAGGCAAAGGGTGTAGACTGCACTACAAAACATGGCAGAGAAATAATTTCATAAATGACAAAAAGTAGAATTTACACTTATATTGAAATATGCTTGATAAATTTTGGTTGGGAGTTACTAGGAAAATTGGAAGGTGTGAAATATTTCAGCTTTAATTTGGACATATGTAATACAGAGTGAACATGTAATTAAAAAATTAATAGTATGTAACACAAAGACCCAAAACAAACCAAACTCACTGCCATCAAGCCAGTGCTAACTTATAGCAACTTATAGCGCTTCAGACACTGAAACTCTTAACAGGAATAGAAAACCTAGCTTTTCTCCTGAGAGTTGGTGGTGATTTTGAACTGTCAACCATATTGACCACACACAGCCCAGCATATAACCACTATACCACGGCTCTTCCATATCATAAAGAGGGAATCTTAATTTGCACTACAGATTTTGGTTAATAATAATGTACCACTGTTGGGTCACCAATGACTGATGTACCACACAACAAGTACTTGTTCATAGGTGACACTGTACAGGGGGGCGGGGGGAGCAGGAAAGAGGTAGAAAGGTGAGTCAAAAACATGTTCCTGTAGTCAGTGACTAGGAACATAAAGTTGTGCTAGTAATACAGATATCTCAGTTCCGGTCTTCATAACAAACGAAGGCCCAGTAAAAAGAGAGTCCCTCAATGGTATGTGCTGGGCTAGTTAACTTCAAAGCAGATGTCAGTTCTGAAAACTTTAGTGACTATTTTTTGGGGATCTTCAAGGATTAATCTTAACAGATTTTCCTCAGAGGAATAACAGTAAGAGCAATAACAGTAAGTTTTGTTAAAGAAGTCTAAAAAAATTAAAAACTACCCTGGTGAGAAAAGAGTCAAGAAAGCTGACCTGAGGTTGTTTTATTCCCCATTATGATGATGTACCCACTAGTTCTTCAAGGGCTGTACCCCATTTATTCCATATTCCTGATCTTTCTGATTCATACATTTTTTTTATTACTCAAACTGAAAGAACATTTCAGAGGAGCCTGATTTGGGTCCCTGAAGGATACTGGAATTGCCATTTGACACAGTGTCAATCAGAGTGCACAATCATTTCAGGAAGGGTTCCAGAGAGGGAAAGACTACCTGTATCTATACACTTAGAGCAGTGGTTCTCAACTTGTGGGTTGTGACCCCTTTTGGGGTCAAACAACCTTTTCATAGTGGTTGTCTGATACAAAACAGTAGCAAAATTACAATAGTAATTTTTGCAAAATTTAGCAAAATTTGAAATAGTAACAAAAATATGTTTATGGTTAGGGGGTTCCCTCAACACGAGGAACTGTATTAATGGGTCTGTGGCATTAGGAAGGTTGAGAACCACTGACCTAGAGGGAAGATATGTTGAGAAACGATAGTTTCACATTTGATATCTTAGTTTAATAAAAGTTTCCATGATTTTGTAACAACTATTTTTTTCTATTTACACTAGTCTGAGAACTGTTGAATTTTGCACTTTTCTATAAACCCAAAACTGTTCTAAGAAAAATCAAAGTCTATTTTTAAAAATGAAAAAAAAGTGCACTTATGGTGTGAATTGATTTGTATTATTGGTCCCAGTGATAACTTACATTTAAGATGAATGGCTTTTTGTTTAAAAGATTCATAAATGTTGACCATCCTGATCTGGGGGGTTGGTGATGGAAAGAGTCCAGTGGCTCAGAGATGCGCACAGTAGTCAGTGAGTAGAAAGGCTTAGCTAGAAATCTTGCACTCAATGAGCCTCCACCTCTGTAAGGGAACAGTGACTAGGATGGATTCAGATGACTGAAACAGAGGGAAGAGCTGCAGCAATTCGATGCTCCCATCACGGAAGGAAGGAAGTCAACAGAGGACCACCAGGAAAGGGATCAGTGACTCAGCTCTCAGATAACAGGCTTGGGGTAAGGTGTGGTTGGAGGTGCTCCTGACACATTTTTCTGTATCACAGGTTATAACCAATCAGAATTCTTGCTTACCTGGCTGTCTTGGATGTTGCTGGCTTTCCCTTTCGCTGGGCTGATGTAATTGTAAATAAAGAGCAGCAGCAATGCCAGGGGGATCATGTACAGTTCAAAATTCCAGACAGTAATCAGAAACACCTGATTGGAAGACAAATAAAAGTACGTAAGGAAAGGGACTCTACAAGTCTACTTCTTTGATTAAGGAGATCAAACAAGATTATCTCTACAGTGCTTTAGAAAACTGCACCCTGAATCCAGAGAGTATGGCCAATACTCAGAGTGCTTGAGGACAGGGCCAGTTCCTGATGGTCTCACAAAACAGAGGATTCTTTCCAAACCTTGGAGATAAAGTAAAATATCCTGTGGGCTTTTAAGAATTGCTTTGCAGTAGTTAACCCTTCTTTTTCTCCAACTGGATATCTGTGTCCCCAATAGATTGAAGTATGTACACTTATACACACAGAGAGAAAGTAAGCGATTAGCACAATTTTACAGTTATTAAGATAGAAGTTAGGCATCCAGTTACATAGCCACATTCTGAGTCACAAAGCTACACCTGGGAAGCTATCACTCCTATTCGATGTTTTCCTCCTGGATTTAGTGTTTTAGAATATAAGTAAAGCAGTATGAAAATTATCAAGGTTCAAAAGAAGGAGGTCACCTGCAAGAATTTTCCAGATGGTGAGATTTATTTGACCAGGACAGGACATCTTTTTAAACTTATTGTCAACAAATTCTCTTTCAAAAGCTTAGTATTTTTTGAGTGTGATACTATACGGCCATACGAATATAGTCAGGTCGAAAATCCTATATTTAGACAAGGCACATGCTTAGTCGTCCAACACTGCAGCGCTCTCCTGCAGCAGGGAGACAGAGAGTTTGGAGCGCTTTCCAGTACCTGTATTGTGATGTTGCTAAGGAGTCCAATGTGAAAAGACACACACCCTGCTTCTAAGAAACACACTAATTACTAGGAGAAATAAGAAAATCACACATATTAATTGGATTTTCATCATTCACTTCTGCCTCGGGAGTGAAATAGTGAGCAAATTACTTCAAAACGTGAGCCTCAGTTTCTTTTTGAGCTCAGAAGTAGTCTAGAAGATGAAATAACTTCATTTGTAGTTATCAGCTGTCATCTCATACATGCTCAAAAAAAAACATTCTGGTGCACATCAACATAGAAGAGGCAAATAAAAGCATCTTGAAAATGAATCTTCTCCCAAAGCAATTTCAACTATAACAATTTTCCCTAAAATTTCAAAAATATGGATTTGTTAGATATTACATATTCCTTGCTTATCTGGAGGTTGCTATTGTAAATGGAGTCCCAGGGAGACACAAGTTGTTAAGCCCTTAAGGCGGTCAGTTTTGAATGAACCCCCTTAGAATCCTAGTGATCTGCTCTGAGGTCACAGTCCTGAACACTCAATGGAGCCATTGTGCTCTGCACACTTCCTGGGGCCCCATGAGTCGGACTCACCTGAAAACAGCTAGGAGGGCAACAAGAGCAATTGCAAATTGAGTCATTGGGCTACAATGTAGGAGAGGGCTTCAAAAGATTCAAGAAAAAATTCATTCTTTTTTAATTCCATGTTCCCATGGACTTTCTGAAGTGTGTGTGTGTGCATGTGTCTATGTATGTAGTATCCCCAAAGGTAATTGTTTGCATATGAAATGTAATAATTTTGTAAATTAATATTTTTAATTAGCAACGTTATTGAATTTTCTTGTTTCATAGAGCTTTTCATTTCATTCTTTGGGGGTTTCTAAAATATAGTCATATAATCTGCAAATAAGTAGCCTCTCTGGCCTCCTCTTTTCTAATATTGATTACTCAATTTTTTCTCATATCATTTCATTGCCTACTACTATCAAGCTCATGTTAAATAAACTGGTGGTTTGGAAACGACTGTTTAGTTTTCAAGTTTAATACAAACGCCTCCAATGATGGTGATCCATTGTTCTGCCGTTCAGGATAAGGTTGGCTTTTGGCATGTGCTGTTTGAATGACGTGGCTTTAAGAATATCCATAAAACATATCCCATTATATAGAATCACTTTTGCTCCTTAAGCTAGAAAGTTCACATTCCCTGTATTATTATTTATATTACTGAATTATGTTTTTCAATGATTTTCTGTATCTGCTCCAAACTTAATAAAAATGTGTTCAAACAATAATATTCCCATAACTTTAAATAAAGGTTTCTTTAATTCTTCTCCCCATCAGCATTTTGCTGCATTCCTGTCCTTCTTTCCATTAGGCAATCATGTTTTGAACTTGGTGTGACTCCTTCCTAATTGAATACGCATTTGTTCTAGAAAATCACTATGTAGTACTAGAAATAATGACACCAAAATGTTCATTTTTTCTGGAAATATTTAACTATCAGTATTATGTCATGAAAATCTACAGATGGTATATATCAAAAACATACATTTTACTTGATACGTGGTTTATGATGGGTAAGTCGGAAGCATTGCAAAATGTTTATTAAAATATCAAAATATGAAGCCCTTACTTCATATCATTCATCGATAAATCAACTTGGAGAGAATAGACATTCTGATACTGATCTTCTGAATCGTAAAGACTATATATAAAACAGGAGTGCTGATAGTGTTGTGGGTTAAGCCTTGGCTTATAGTGGGTTCAGACCTACAAGGACTCCAGAGGAAAAGCGTGAGGCTGTCCACCCTGTATAGACTGACAGACTGTGACGCTTATTGGAGGGCGACTGAGTACAGATGGACTGGGTGACAAGTGACTTTGTTTTGGTGGGCCATACATGCAGGATTTCTTATATATATTTCAAAATATTCTAGCACTTTACCTTAATTATTTTACCCATCTTTCATTATGTTTATTCCTAAGCAATTTACAAGGGAACCATTTTTTAAAGAATTATATATTTTAATGGGTTACTACTGGGTGTAAAAACAGTAATTTTTGTATGTTGTCCACATTTTTTCTAAGAGTTCTGATTCATTGTTGGAAATTGTAACTCTTGTATGTGTTAGGTAGAAAATCCTACAACATGCAAATTGTGACAGTTTTTCTGTCGCCTTCAATCTACATGTTACTTGTGATTTCGTTTAATGTGAAATCTATTCAGACTCTTTTTTATGAACAAGTATAAAGTTTCTCAATCCTTTTGAATCAATTCAGATGATCTTACTGAGGATTTATTTCTATTAATCTGCTAATTAATCATACTTCAAAATATCCTTTATTTGCTGTTTCCTAATACATATTTTCCAATAAATATCTTTCTGACTCATTTTTAAACAGTTTAAAAAGAATGAACAAAAGAGAGAAAAGAAAAAAGTCAAATCATTTCCCCAGTTCATAAAGCAAGAGGTTTTTCTAAATGTTCTAGCTTCCTCTCCCTGTTGTTTCAATTCCTTTTGGATTAAGTGATTCAAAATTATTCTAAATAGCTGCTGTTTTAAAATGTCTATCTACTAGATACATGGAATTTTATTGTTCTTATAAAATGGAAAATATAACATAGGAGTGAGCGCGAGAGAATAGTAAGGAAAAAAACAGTAAATAATAGATGTTTATGCTATTGTATTGACTCCAAACACTTTATAGAAAATTTATTTGCTCTGTCCTAAGCCTTCCTTTTGATGACTGGTATGTCTGAATCCAAATTTGCAGCTGTGGCATCATAATCTCAGTGAGGGTTTGTAGAATTTTCCTTGGCACATCTTGATTGTATTTCATAAACCAACGACTGCTCATGAATTCTAAGATCTTAAGCATGCTGTACCATTTTAGACATCAAGATACCAAAAACAAAACAAAACAACCAAGCCTTCAGTGATTTAGAGCTTGATTACTAACCCAAAAATTAGAGGCCAGAAGCCACCCAGTAGCTAGCTGGTAGAAACAAAAGAAACCCTGGGAAGCTGCTGCTTAACAATTGTGGCCAAAAAGCCCTACAGGGCTGGGCTAGTAGTTTTGGGTCAAACCCAACTCAACTCGGCTGTCACAAGGGTAGCAGTTATGGGTCAAACCCAACTCAACAGCACCTAATAACAGCAACAAGCACACTGCCCCTCTTGCATCCCTCAAGGTCCGAAATAACGCTTGGAACTTTGTGCTTCTAACAAACACACTTTTTTCTTATTTAGAAAGCTCCTTCCTCCACTGCTTAGACATTGTCTTCTCTCTGGAAGCAGTCTCCTCTTTCACTCGAGGACAGGACACGGTGTCCTAACTCCACCCTTTGCAACTACTATACTTTAGAAGCAACCCCGTTATTGTTTCTATCTTATTTGTTAAACACTATGAGCCAGCATTCATTTGGAGACATTGTTATGAAAAACAAACAAAACTTAGCCCTCAGGGATATTACATTGCATGTGGATTAGAGATCGGATAGAGGAGGGCTGGGGATGCGGGAATGCATCTGTGCGTGTCAGATGATCGATGCTGTCATAAAAAGCAGGGAGGAAAGGAGGGTCCGGTCAGGAAATAGGATAACTAGGCAATCAAGGAGCAAAGCTGGAGGAGGTGTGGCTATTTGGGTGGAGAGTTTTCCCAGTGAGAGAAAAAGCAAACACAAAACATCTGAGGTGGCATTCTCCCTCCTGTGCTCAAGAAGGAGCCAGGACGCCCCGTTGTTAAAGGAGAATGGAGAGAGAACAATACTGGAGCCAACCCTCCAAAGGCTCTCAGTCCTGCTTTCGATTCTAACTAAGGTGCCTACTGAACTCTGGGAAGTTTCCGCACAGAAGAGCAATAAGATCTGACCCACATTTTAGAAGGCTCACTAGCTGAATAATGAGAACACACCATAAGAAAAACACAGGAAGAAGCCCCAATTTTACATAAACCAATTGCATTGATTCAGGCTAGGGTTAACTATAGCTTAGAAACCATGTGCTATTGATGAAATTAATGAGGGGTGGACCTATTTTTACTTTATTTAGAAATTAGAAACAGAAAGACAAAGAGAGGATTGAAAAGAAAATCGTCAAAAATGAACCCCAAAGTTTGGGGCTTAAAAACCTCAAAGAGTGGCTCCTGGCTGGCTCGCAAAACACACAAACAAACAAACAAAAAAAACCCTCAAAGAGTGGATACTTATGGAGAATAGAAATTCTACAGAAAGAACTGGTCTGTGAAGAGGAGACTACAGGGCCCATGAGATATTATCAAGTTAAGCTCTCTGGAATTCAGGGGAGGGGCTAGGGTTGGTGACATAGCTTTAGGAATTGTCAGCTTCCAGACAAGATTTAAAGGTATCAGCTTTGATAAATTTAGCAAAAAAGTAATTGTAGAAAGAAATGGCTAGATGACCTCTGGGGAAGTTCAAATAGTTTACATGGAATCAGAAAAGAAGACTGGGTAGCAGTCAGGGAGAGACAAATATACTAGAAGACTATGGTACCCTGGAAACAAATAGATTGTTTTAAAGAGGAAGATGTCAACACATTGCCAAGCAAGCTGAGCACTGAGAATGAGTCATTGGTGAGTTGATACAAGCAGTTTCGATGGAGCAAAATCCAGATTTCAAGAGGGACCCGGGAGAAAAAAATGTAAATTATGATAACTCTTTCAAAGAATTTATATGTGTTAGTCCAGGTAGACTAGGGAAACAAATTTATAGACATGCATATGGATATAAAGGTACGGTTTCTATACAAGAGGAATAGGACACTAAGAAATCATCCCAACCCAGTCCAGTTCAAAGTCATAAGTGCCATATTAGCCCATATGACTGATACCAGTCTATAGCATATCCTTCTGACTCACAGAGTCACAGGCCAGTGGGTGCAGAGTCCTGGTGCTGGCAGGGGTCTCCCCATGGCTCCTCGCTTCCAGGGCTCAGGTCTGTCAGCAGCATCCAGTGGTGGTAGAAGCATCTCAGCGCTGGCAGGTGGCTCCACGTGGCTTCTCCAGCTTCAGAGGTCTGGTTCCATCAGGATCAGGCCATGTGGCTTCTCCTCCGGCTCCTCCAGCTCCTGGGATGCTGCCATCTTGTCTTGTCCGTAGTTTGTTGTCTCTGAGACTAACTCCCAACAACTGGGGAGATAGCTTCTCATCTCCACGAGGGAAATATCGCGAGATTTCCCAGAAGTCTCAGGAGAAAGTCATGCCCACAAAGAGTCACTGGCTACTCCATGGCTATCTCCAGATTAACAAGGTAGACTCCACCCCTACATCTCAATCATGAAATTAACATAAGCACATGACCACCATATTATGAATATGGGCAGATATTTAGAGAGATTATTGAAAGGGAACGTGAACATAATTTTTGAAAGAGAGGGCAAAAGCGATGATATAAGAAAGAAAATTTACAACAATCTGATTGATTGTGAATGATTAAAAGCAAAAGGAGAGTAGGTTAACATAATGGATATAGAGGGGTATTTTTTTAAAGTTCTTGGAAAACAGTTTGAAAGATAATGGAATTTCCCACAAACTTTTTAAAGTGCCCTGCATAGCAAATCTATTAACTTAAAGTCTATCAAACAAACTTTTGGTATTAGTGAAACAAAGTCATTTAAAAAAGAACTCATGGCAGGGGAGATATTATAACCAGAGACACCCATTGTACTAAGTGAACATTGTCATACATTTTTCCCTTTGTGATAATTTTAAGCAACTGATGATTATTTCACTGATTTGTGGGCTAATCAAGTTATTTTATTTTTATCATATCTCACTTTGGGTATATTGTTCTAGGATATTTATGCATTTCACATGTGTTTCATATTTTAATAATAAATTTAATCATATTCTTTTTATTTAATCTCAGCTTCAATGAAATAACTTATTTTAATTCTTGATAGTATTTACTCATGACTTTTTTCTTTGTACATGGGAAATACTCAGATGATAACAAGTAATTTTATTAGTCTAAAAAATGTCAACTTTTAAGTTTATTATTATTTTTCATTTTATACTTGTAATCTACTTCATTAATTTTTGCTTTCATTTTATTACCTACTTACTCTTAATGAATGTTTATTATGTTTTTCCTCTTCTAATATTTTGCTTGACAATTACTTTTTCAGACTGAGTTCTAATTAACATTGTCATTGTTTTGTTGTTTTTGAGGACTAGAGAAGTCAATTGTAACTTTGATAAGGAAAAGAGAAAAATCAAAAACAGCCAAGAAAATCTCAAACTGAAAAATGAGTAGCAAGAGTGATTGTAAAGCAAAATGAAATATCTGTGATAACAGTTGGGGGATATAAAGGCGACCGCAGGACACACTTATCTACACAGAGAAATCTGAGGTAGTTGCTGAGGAAGATCAAAGGTCGCATTCTTGAGTAGGGATTGGAAATCAATGTCAAGAAGACCAAACTCCTCACAACCAGACCAATAGCGCATGTCATGATAAATGATGAAAAGATCAAAATTGTCAAGGATTTTGTCTCGCGTAGATCCACAATCAGTGTTCATGGAGGCAGCAGCCAAGAGACCAAAGATATGTTGCACGAGTAGATCTGTCCCACAAGAGGTCTTCATGGTATTGAAAAGCAAGGATGTTACTTTGAGGATTAAGTGATACCTGACGCAAGCCATAGTATTTTCCAGTGTATCATATGCATGTGAAAGTTTGATAAGACATTGAATGATGAATCACAGTGAGATGAATCAATGCATTTGAATTGCAGTACTGGAGAAGAACATAGTAAATATCAGGGGCTGCTAAAAGGACAAACAAATCTGTCTGGGAAGAAGTACAGCCACTGTGCAAAGGTGGCAAGAGTTCATCTTTCATATTTGTGACATGTCAAGAGAGATCACTCCCTGGAGGGGGAGGGATAACATACTTGGTAAAGTTGGTGGGCAGGAAAAAAAGGAATGCCCTCTACAAGACTGAGGGACACAGTGACTGCAGCAATGAAGTTGAGCACAGGAACCACTGTGAGGATGGGGCTGGACTCTGTAAGGTATCATTCTATTGATGCTGTGAGTCGTTGGCACCTAACCACAGCAATAACACCAATAGATTGAAAATATAAATCAGAAATTTGGAGAAAATAATGCTGTAACAAAGAATTATCTAGATTACAAAATGCACCTAAAAATTAATAAATGGTAGAAGAAATAAAAAAAGGAAATTAGGCATATGCAGAACAAAGCAGTAGGCGTCCAAAGGGTACAGAACATATGAAACTCATTAGTAAGGGGGAAATGAAAATGAAAAGCTCACAGCGGTACCATTTCACACACCAGATCAGTAAGCTTAAGAAGTTAGATGATATCAAAAACTTCTAAGATGTGGAAAAACAGTGACTTTTTAAAAATGATGGTTGTTCAATAGTTTGCGAAATGTTTGACATTAGCTAATTAAGTGGAATGTATAGATCATATAACTTAGGCACTAAATTCCTCTGAATCAACCTTGGAGTGGTATATTTCATATTTTAACACAACTGAGTTATTCTTGGAGGCATTATTTCAATGAGAATACACATTCCTTGAGTTTCTGATTCAGCAGCATCTTAGTGAACCCCAAGAAAGTGCAATTTCTGAAAGCTTCCCAGAAGCTGCTTGTGGTTTGGCAACACATTTTGGAAACCACTGCCTAAATTCTTCTGCCTGTGCACCAAATGAGCTAAATTAGAAAGTTTACAAGAACACTTTCAGAATAGCAACACACACACACACACACACACACACACACACATACACACACACACACAAAGCAAAAAGAAGAAAACCCAAACAAAATAAATAGAAAATTGAAAAATTTAAACCTGGAGGTCAGTGCAAACATGTATCTAGATTTGCATAGATAAATAAAATCATTTACCCCTTAAAATAAATATTACACATCAGGAAAGAGGAACCATATAGACGAATGCTGAAAACTGATTTGGAGTGATTTTGCAAGTCACAAAGCAAGACATGAATATTAACAGATTCCTTGCATAAAACCTCCAAAACAAGGAGAATTGAACTACACCTCTCAGAGCTACATTGACCCAAATGGCCAACATCTGAATTCTGCACAAAATTCAGTATCATGATCCTACTGGGTGTGGAATGAAGAAAGAAGATTCATTCACAAACAAGCCCAGAAAGGTCTTGGAAAGTGGTGGAAGTTTTGTATTCTTAACCTACATGGTAGATACACAGTGCTAATTTTCTCCATAGGGTTTTTGGTTTTTTAGGGCATCACTGCCCTCAGGTGGTGGGAGTAGAAGGCCCAGCCTTTGCTCCATGGAGCTGGAATAGAACCTCCATCCCAGTGGGCTGCAGTCTCGCGCACAACCACTACGCCCCGGGGCTCAGCCTCCATAGGGGTTTTTAATGGCTGATTTTTTTCAGAAGAAATCACCAGGCCTTTCTTCTGAGGCATTCTGGGAGTATTCCCACCACCCAAGCAGCCACCACCCAAGCAGCAAACCACTGCTAGGAAGGACAAACTGAACATGGAAAAGACCAAACGAACAAACAAAGAACCCATCCTCAGCATGTGAACACAAAATTGTGTATAGAAGCTGAGATACTGATCAGGATTTCCCGCTTCTGTTTCCTCTTTGCAGAAGGGATGGGGTGGTGCGGGGGGAGGGGTGGAGGTGGGAAGCCATAGGAAGTAGCTCAGAAAGAAATTCATGGTTTGCCTTTACTATTTTAAATCCTCCCTATGGTCCTATGTCTGTAAATCTAGATTTCAGGAGAAATACAGATGCAAGGGCGTGGCTCTGCTTTTCCCCTTGAGTTACTTCTCTCACCTACATTACCCAGTTCTATCATCAAGGAGCGGGGACCTTGCCACAGCGCTTGTCACAGGCAACAATCTTTGGGTCTGATAGAACAAAATATACCTTTAATAGCATAATGAAGATTCTTCAACCCTTCGCCATCCTTCCTCCCCAAACTGGCTTCTGCATTGGACTTTAGAGTTGACAAAGTGACATACGATGAAAGCACCCAGTTTTACAGAGGTTGAGAGGGAAACTGGGTGAGAAGATGAGTTCTTTAAAGTGAAGGCTGCTGAGCAAGGATGGAAGCCCAGTCAGGCTACCTTGTGGACCGGGCCCTCCCTATTCTCCCTGCCTCCCACACCAACTCCTGTGGTAAATGGCATAGAGGCCAGGTTGGAACTCCTATTGCCAAGAGGCAGGGGTCAGCCAAGCCTCCACAATCCATCCCTCCTCACCTATCTAATAACAACCATTTTTCCCATGCCACTCCACATCTATGCTGGGTTTGATCATTTCTTGCAAGGGCCATAAGGAGCTCAGAGACAATTTCATAGTTAAGGTAGTGGATCAGGGAAATTAATAGGCTACCACAAGTCAGGACCAGCAAACATTCAAGATCCAGTTATTCATCTGCTCAACCAGTAGTCAAGTCTCTCTCTGGTTCTCAGAATCTCAGCAAAATGATCCCTTGGTCTTTGTCTCCATGAACTAGGCAGCCAGCCTCTGATGCACAGTTCCATAGTCTCAGGCAAGATGAGAGAAGGTCTCAGTGCTGCTCCTTTGAACCTCTCTGCAACTCCCTGGCACATCTTGTCTCAGCAGCCCCAGCCACACTGGACCCAGATTTTGGATGTGCTCTTCTATTGGTTCTCTGTCTTCTCTCTGAGTCCCAGATGACAACACACCAGGAGATGACTTTGATGGAAGTGTGGTTTGTCTTTTAGCCAGTTATACCCGCAAGGAAAACAAAGTACTATGTTTTAAGCTACATCCTTTACTAAGGCAGTTTTAAAGGCACTCCCGAGGAGAAGTTTGTGGCTTGGTTGACTCCCTCAGCTGCCTTAGTGCCGATGCCAATGCATAGCACCTCTGTGGGCCAGGGCAGAACCATGAGGACTGGAGACTGTAACTCTTTACAGGAGTAGAAAACCCTGTCTTTCTCCTGTGCAGTGGCCGGTGGTTCCCAACTGCAGACCATGTGGACCCACCACACTGGATGGATAACTACTGTACCACAGGGCTCCTCCACCAAGGTATTATTATGCCTCAGTTATAGAGGCCAGCTTTAGAATACGTCACATAAGGAGTTAGATCTAGAAGGGCTGCATTCATTGACTACATTGCAATTTCCAGATCCCCCCCCTTTTTGGGGGGCATCACTGCTCTCTTGTGGGAGTAGGAGGTCCAGCCTTGCTCCTGGAGAGCTGCTGCTAGATTTGAACCGCCAAGCTAGTGGGCCGCACTTCTGCACTCAAACCACTACGCCACCGGGGCTCAGTCCCAGTGTCCCTTTTTCAATCAAATATGCAGTCCACTTGCCTACCACTCAAAATATGGCCCAGGGGACTTGGGAGGCATACCAAATCTTGGTCCTCTCCCAGACATACTGAACTAGAATCTGCATCTTGACAATTCGCTACCTGATTCAAGAACATGTAAAAATTTGAGAAGCACAGCACTGCATTATTTCTTAGGAGCAAACAAAGCATCTATCTAATTTGATCTGGGCTTTTCCTAGCCACCACTCCTCCAAGCAGCCACAAGCCCCAGTCTACTGAAATAATGATCCACATCTATATAAAATCCTTTATAGTCACAAAAGCAAAATAACAGATAGGGCACACCAAAACTTATTTGTACATTTTTTCTTTCATGAATGCTTACAGGGTATCCAAAAATTTTAACAGACTGTGCAGTTTCCATTATTTAACAGCATGTTTTACAAACTTACATGAGAAAGAGATCCAATCTTTCCCCAGTGTCTCAGTGTGGAATACTGTCCATATTATATCCATTTCAGAAATGTTGGTCATCATCAAGGGTTACATATAAAAATGCCCACAGTGGTAAAGAAATGATGCAAAGGAGTGCACAAAGAACTAGGTGAGAGATTTCAGGAAATGATGGGAGCCAAAGGGTGCTTAAGGGGACAGGCAATTCATTCCCTCAGGATCGCTAGGCTACTGCTATCATGCAAAAATTCGGTATGACATTATACAGTCTCCTTTCTCTTCTTTTAAAAGAGGGTAAACATTTTTCATTTAGTAATTCATATACATCTTGTCTATGTCATTGATTGAACTCCCACATTATAACCACTCATCCTATTTCTGTTTCCATTGTTCCCTCTCTCTGAACCCTCCTTGCTCTTTGAACTTGATCCTTGGAAAAATCAACCATTTGACCTTAAATAACTAATTTTTCTAAGGAATGCACACTTTTCTGGTGTTCTTGTTCACCTTATAGACTTGCCTAGCGTTGGGACTGGTTTGGCCATTAAAAATCTGTGGAGCAGAGTTCTATTCTGGACACAGAGGGTCACGATGCTTCACAGTGACCTGTATATCACCTGTTTTGTTTTTTAATAAGCCATGTATGTATAATTAAAAGAGAAAATTAGCACCGTGTGCCCATTACCTAGCTTAATAATATAACATTTCTATAATTTTCAAAGTCCCTTCTGGGTGTGTTTCAGTGGATCTTCTTCCACCATTCCACACTCACTCTTTCTTTCATTATTGTAAATGATATCATTTTCCTTATTATCTTTTCAGAGTTCACTATTAATGCAAAGGAATAGTATTAATTTTTTTAATATGGATCTTTTTGTTTTCCTTGGTTAGTCTCTCAATCCATGGAAGATACTTAAATATCATTCTTTTGAATTCTTTATCAGATAGTTCCAATTTCTTCTTCGGGAAAGTTTCCTGGCTCTTCTATGTTTGTCTGTATTCTGAGTCACTCTACCTTGTTTCCTTGTATGAACTGAGTGGTATTTAATCCTTGCTTGTATGCTGTGTGTAGAAAGCTGAGTGAGGACCATATCTGACTTATTTGGCTACACAAGGGAGGAGAGTCCAACCTCACATCAAGGCCAATAATTGCCACAAAGTGGGGATAAGCTGCGCCTCCATACTCCGTCCTTCTTTTACCCTGCTCTTTTAAGAGTGTTCCTTCCATAACACTCTACTTCCTTGCTGGGTTTGATAATACTCTACAAGGGCCACAGATGATACTCACAATGATGGGAGTTCATGAAGGCAGTCTATTCGAATTTAATAGGAACAGAATAAAGGCAAATATACAAGAGCCAAATATACAATAGACGTGCATGAGTCAGGATCAAAGAACATTACATTCATTGCCACTGCAATGCCTCTTCTTGACCAGCAGGCACATGCTTTCTAGTCTCCAGCCTCTCAGCTGCATGGTCCTCCTGCCTTGTTCTGTGGGCTGGAAAGACTGCACCTTGCTCTGCTTCACAATCCCATGTTCTATCTGCAGGAGGCTCGGTGCCTCTGCCATTTTGGACAGTTACTACATATGTGTTCCACTGGGATGCACTTGATGCATCTGGGACTCCTCCCTTCCTGCTTCTGAGAGCCTGATTTTTATAGCCAAAGGAATGGAAAAACGGACCATTCCCATGTGAAGATCCTCTATACTTTATTTGCATCCCAATCATTTCTTAGGAGTTGTAGAGAAATGTATAGAAGAGGCATATTAAGACATTTCACAGTGCATTTTGTCCACGCTTGAAATAAAAGAAAATGTTTTGATGCCTTTGACTGAGTGGGAGTAGATGTGCCATCTCACTAGTTAGGCTGACAGGAACTAGGTGCTCACCATCAGCCTGTAATGCATGTGATAGGAGGTGGGGGTAGGCTCATTGTTCCCACTATTCATGTAGAGAAGCTGAGAGTAAGTTGACCTTGTGCTGGCCACCATCTATTGTAGATCAAGTGGTACAGGAGTAAGCAGTGGCTCTTGTCCAGTGGGTGGGATTGTAGGAGGGGTGGGAATAGCTGGGTAAAGGGCATGGTTAGTTTGGGGTCATAAGTAGAGCTGATTACCAGGGTGCTGCCAAGTTTGCAACACTGATTGCCAAATTCCACGTTTGTGCTGTGCTACTCCAACTGACCACAGACACTGTCTCTCTCAGTGTCTACTCTTCTCATTCAGTTTCTTATATCATTGGTATTCAATCCACTTTAGTTTTTCCTTTGAAAATCACATTCTAGGGTTATAATCCTTATCTACTTCATTTGGTTTCTATAACAAAATATTCTTTCTGAGTAGCTTGTCTGTGAAGTCTGTTATCTGAAAAGAAGTTCCAAATCTTATTTTTAAATATACTATTGGAAGAATTATTGCTATGCAATAAAAACAGTTGCATTCCTGTGCCAGTGATTATCTGTTAGTACATCCTTAGAGAGACATATAACCTGAGGTGGTGTGAGAGGAGAGTGGGGGTATGTCCACAAATAGAGATTTGACAAAGGATCACTGCGTATGTGTATTTACCTTTGGTGCAAATATATTCATGAATGTGGAAGAGTATATACTATGGGGTACCTCCACCAAAAAGGATTTTTTAAATTCCAGCTATATATTTAATTTTTCTCTAACAAAAACCTTATGACCTTCAAAGCACTCTCCATTACACCATATATAGTTGAGTATCAGCCGAAGCACCTAATTTTACCACAAAAACTATATAAAACGTATGCTGAAAAACTCGGCTTATACACAAGTATACATAGGGTAATACTTTTGTAGAATCTGTGATTCCATTCTGAAAACAATCTCATCCAGAATGGCAGACAGCACTTTCTTGGCTTTTTTTTTTTCCTGTCCCTTCTTCGACATTGTCAAATTGTTGTCATTTCTTATCCCTCTCCATTCATGGGAACAAAACCAAGTCACACTGAGAAAGGTCAGGCAAGTAGGATGCATGGTGCAGGAGGGGCATGATTTTTTTTGCCGAAAACTGGTGGACTGAGATGGCTGCATGAGCAGGGGCATGGTTGATGTGTCTAAACCAGTCCTCCATCAGAAACAAATCAGATCTTTTGTGGACTCACACTGTTATGTAATCTTTTCAGAACCTGTAAATAGAAAGCTTCATTAACAGTCTGACCTGGTGGGATGAACACCAAATGTACCAAGAGTCAAGACTTTCATCCATTTAGGAATTTGACAGATAGCCAGAATGAGGTTTGTCATCAATCAACATTGCACCTTTTTTGAAATGAGTAAACCACTTGAGTTTTTCTCATAGGGTTGTGCTGGTAAGTTGTGTTCAGCATCACAGAGTTCTGTAATTTTTTTTTTCTGGGCAGGAAAAAAATTCACAGCACCACACTTTTCTCTTAAATTAGCAATCACAATAAAACAAGGTTCAAGCTAAACTGCTTTTAGGCAAAATTTACTGTGACCAGAAAACCTTCCCGCTGATACTGCTGGGTGTTCTAAGAGTGTTGTTAGATGCTTGCTTCCTTGGAAAAATGCATACTATCAAAGCTCCACCCTGAGGGGCTCTCTCTACATTATTTTGGGGTACTCCCTCATACAACAGCTGAAGACATGGAAACTTCTTAGACATATCCACACCTCATGAGGGGGTAAGTCTTAGGCTTGGGTGAGGCGCACAGTCAAGACTACAGCCTTGACATCATGGTCTACAGACACAATAGAACAAGATGATGTTCTACATTCTTGCTAGAACTAGGGCCTAAAAAGCTTATGATGAGTCAACAGTTCATGTAACTATTAATGTAATGTAACTTTTAATTTCTTTCTCTTCAAAGGAAAGAAGAGTGATTAAAATCAAAAGACAGGCAAAAAAATAAACTAATTGACCACAAAAGAATCCATCTCCACAAAACAGGTACAGGGCTATCATTACTATTCTATTGTACTTTCTCCTTTTGTGTTGTTCTCACGAGTTCTGAGATAATTAAATTCTCAACCATTAATTACCAATGGGTGCCTACAACATATTTCTACTGACTGGATCTAAATCCTGACCTTCGATGCTGATTAACTGTAAAATATTGGAATGTTTCTATGTTTTCATCTGTAAAATGGGGGTGGTGACATCAGCTTCAAGACAGCTGAGAGGATTAAATGTGGTGATGAATATGTCCACTTAGATGCTTAAGAAATGAGAGTTGTCATTATTCATGTTTTTAGAAATGAGGGGACAATTGTATCCAATCAAAGGACAATAATAATATTAATCAAAAAGGGTTTTTTGAGTTCAACTTTACTAATGATTGCTTTTGAAAAACACTTATCATGGATCCACTGTTATAACATTTTCTCAGTTATCACTTGGGCCGTGCCCAATGCTGGGTAGTGGTGGTATTTAAATATTGAGTTTAATTATAGAAGGGAAGTAAAAGCAAAAGAGAAGAGAGTGATTTCTCTTTTAATGTGACCAGGATTGGGGGAGCTACTCATCCTCATCTTTTTGATGACAAATTATCTTATGTAGCTGAAGGACAGAATGATAGCTGAAAATGAACTTGGCAAAAGAAACGGAGACCCATTTATGAAAAAGACCTGTCATGGTAGCAAATTGAGAATAACATTTTGAATTGACTAGGATGTCCTTTATGGATGTTTAATCAGAGAAATAAGCAAAACAGATTTCTAACTAGATAATTCTAGCAGTATGGTTCCTTAAATTATGGTGATGGAGTAAAGAAATGGGAAAACAAAATATTTAAGGAAAAATGCAATAGGGCAGAGGAAGGGCAAGATTACTTTTTGTTAGGGATGCTAATAGATGTATGGAAAATATAGGGGATTGCTGGCTGGGGCTATCATGGATAGTGGAATCATGTGAGAAAAAATCATGACTTTCTTTTCCAGTTCCATTCATCACTCACTAGTAACTACTTGTGATTCCTGGGCAAACATCCAACTAACTTACTGTTCCCCTATCCAATCCCTCCATTCTCTTCCCTGCTGGAGTTCTCCTACCCAAGATCTACTCTATGTGCAGCCTCATAGCTTTCTTGTAGGCCTCCTGCACCTTCAGTGTCAACAAGTAGTCATGGAAATCACAAACTGGACAAATCAAATAACAAAATCAGGTTGCTGATAACATAAGCCTTCATATTTCTGACTGAATTCCTCTCAGTCACTTTCGGGTATGCTAAAATGCCCATCAAACACAACCTCTTCCTTTCTCGCAAATCTGCATCTATCACTAAATTCTTTCCTAAGCAAGAATGCAGAGCTTGTTGCAAGACACCTTATATCTCACAAAAGAATATGGGTAGAAGATTGCAATGAAGGATCTACTTATATTCATAGGTGGACTTTCTTTATGCTATGTTCAAGAATCATGTGGTTGTTGGGTGCTAGCAGGCTGGTTCTCACTCGCAGCAGAACAAAACACGGCGGAGTCCTGTCTGACCCTCACTATTGTTACGTTTGAGCCCCTAGATGCAGCCACTGTGCCAACACTTCCCATTAAAGGTCTTCCTCTTCTTCAATGCCCTCCTGGTCTAGAGACTTGTCTAGAAAAGGGCCACTCCTTGAAATAAATCCACGTGCTTGAGGTGAAGTCTCACCAGTTTCCAAGGAGTGTTCTGGCTAGATTTCTTCCAATTCAGATGTGTTCATTCTTTTTTTTTTCATTTTGTTATTTTATCAATTTACCATGTAATTTATTGTTGACATCCATACCTGTATCTCTCCTTTATGATATATACTTTTTATATATAAATCATTTTATTGGGTGTATATACAACTCCCATCACTATCAATACATACATCAATTGTATGCAGACCACATTTGCACACTTGCCATCATCACTCTCAAAACATCCTCCCTACACTTAGGCCCCCAGTACCAGCTCCCCACATTTCCCCTCTCTCCACCCTAGCCCTCCCGCATGAACCCTCAATAATTTACAAATTGTTACTACTTTTTCATTATCATACATTGTCTGAGGTGTCTCTTCACTCATCTCCCTGTTGTTCATTCTTTTAGCAGCCACAGATACATTCATTTTCCTTCGTTAGTACCAAAATTCACAAGCAGCATTTTCCTCTAGTCTTCTCTATCTATTGTTCAGCTTTCACCCACATATAGCAATTGATAAAAAGGCCTTACAAAACACTTGAAAGCACTACGGTTGCATCAGGTGCACCTTTGTTTTCAATACGTCCTTATTTTCAGTACTTTAAAGAGGTCTTATGCAGAAGATTTGCCCAACCGAATACATCACTAATTTTCTTGACCATGAGCATTGATTATGGAACCAAGCAAGATGAAATCCTTGACAACTAAATCTTTTCTCTGTCTACCATTTTATCGATTGGTCCAGTTGTGAGGGCTTGTGTTTTCCTTTCATTGAGTTGTAATCCATACTGAAGGCTGCAGTCCTGGATCTTCATCAGCAAGTGCTTCAAGTCCTCCTTGTTTTCATGAAGCAAGGCTGTGCGATCTGTATAAGCCTTCCTCCCACCCTGAAGCCAAGTCCTTCTTCATATAGTCCTTTTCTCCAATGAGTTGCTCAGCATACAGATTTTCTAGGCATGGAGAAAGAGGACCACCTTCACAAACGCTTGACCTTATTTTAAACCAGGTGCCATTCCCTTGTTCTGTTCTAATGACTGCCTCACAGATTTCAAGTGAGTATCCCATGTTCCATAGGTCCCATTCTTCTCAATGTTAGCCAAAGTTGGTTATGAGTCACAGAGAATTAAGGATAAAGAGAGAACTGGGGTTGCTAATCAGTTAACTTTAAGAGAGAGAGATTGTGCTGGATTATCTTGGTATGTCTCATATAATCACAAAGGTCCTAAAAAGTAGAAGGACGGAGCAGAGAGTGCTTCAGAAAGGTGTGAAGGCAGGAACAGGGTGAGAGTGACACAAAAATAAGGAGCCGTCCACTACGTCTTCACTTGAAAGAAATACAGGAGACACAAGTCAAGGAAAGGGAATGGCTTCTGGAAGCTGGAAAAGGCAAGTGATATATTCTCCCCTAGATGGTCTAGAAAAAAAACAAAGCACCATTCTTTCAGTATCTTGATTGTAGCCCAGTGAGAACCAGGCCAGATTCCTGACTTAAAGAAGAGTTAGCAGAAAGATTTCTCTTGGTTCCAGCCATAAATTTGTGGTAACCCAAAATAGCAGTCATAGAAAAGTAATGCATCATTGTATTGTGTAAAAGGGAGACATGCCTAAGGAATTTATAATGGCTATCAAGGAGGAAACAGAAAACCCAGTTTACAACTTTGGAAGGGGAGCAGTGGGTGGACGAGGGAGCTAATTCTTCATGAGGCAATCCCTATCTAAGAAAAGAAATGGGAAAATAGATACTAATTATGGACTCAATTTGAATTGTCCCTAAAGTGAAATCACATATTCAGTCTAGCTCTCCTTCCCCACTCCACTCCCCTTATAAAACTGCCAAGGTTTTCACCTGTGTTGTTAAGATATGCTCTGGTTGCCTAATAGTTCTAAACATTTTGATGATTCTGCATTCCTTAATCATTTGTGCATTGAAATATATATTACTGTCTATTTCTCCATGACACAGAATGCCCTGGACAGCTCATTGGTGGTAGTGTTGCTATGAGGGCCTCCTGAAGTGAATGGCTAGTTGGGTAGATACAGAACTTCACCAACTTATCCAGTTCTCATGAAATGAAACCCAGTTTTCCCACAATGTCTACATACACGGATACAAAGATTAGACTCTCTGACTGCCTACTTTATATGTTTCTCACTTTCATGAGCCCCTGTGACTGGGGAAGGAGCCCTGGTAGAGCAGTGGTTGCATGTCGGGCTGCTAACTACACGTCAGCAATTTGAAACTACCAGGCTCCAAGGGCAAAAGATGAGACTGTCTACTCCCGCAGTCTTGAAGCCCACAGGGGCAGTTCTGTCCTGTTCTATAGGGTCCCAATGAAGAGAGAATGGCTCAATGGCAGTGGATTTGCTTTTTATGACTGTCTAAGTAAATAACGCATGTTGTTTTCCAAACTCAAAAAGGAAGAGTAAGTAATGAATGCATTCAACCTGTGATACTGAGACATTAAATATACCATGGATTGACAAAAGAATGAATAAATCTGTCTTGGACAACATATAAACAGGATATTCCTTAAAAATGAGGTTGGCATGACATTGGTCACTTATTTTAGACATGCCCTCAGGAAAGACCAACTGCTAGAAAATGATATCTTGTTTGGTAAAACAGAAAGGCACTGAAGATCAAAGAGACCTTCAAAGAGATGGACTGACACCAAAGCACAATGATACATTCACATATATCAATTACTTTTACAGCAGGAAACACATCTACAACTTCATTTTTGTAGTACTACTAATTTCACAATGACACTATGTTGACCATTTTTATGAAGCACCTAGGTACAAGTATCCTGATTTAAGAGATGTCTATACATAAAACATCTATCTAATCTTGATATTAAATATAAGTGTTTTTTCTATTCTTCTGAATATGGTTTTTAGTTGACTTTTATTTGTCCCTTTGAATGTATAAATCAAGGGAAAAACTCACTTCAACCTTAACAAGTATAAAAAATAAAACAGAATTTTTTGCAAGGGTATATATTTAGATTTTTATTTTTAACCAGACAACCTCATCACCTACAAAGTCTCTCTGTAAACTTAATATGCATGTCAAGTCTGTGATTCCATTCTTGGGAACACTTTTAAAACTCATCTGTTTGGATGGCAAACAGCACCTCCCTCATTTTTCTCTTCTCCTCTTGTACATTGCCAAATTGCTGTCCTTTCATTTCCTTCTGCATTAGAGGGAACAGAAAGAGAAACGAAAAGAAGTTGCATGTGCAAGGTCAGGTGAGTAAAGAGTAAAGGGCAAGAGAGGCATGATGTTTTGTTTTTTTTCCCCAAAAAACAGGTGCACTGAGATGGCTGCGTGAAGCAGATGCATTGTCATGGTGGCAAAATCAGTCCCCCGCCTGCCACAAATCTGGTCTTTTTATGTCACACATTGTTAAGCAATCTTTTCAGAACCTTTAAATAGAAAAGCTTGATTAACAGTCTGACCTGGTAGAACAAACTCCAAATGCACTATTCCCCTCACATAAAAATAGATAAATAAATATGTATTGTCTTAATCTTTGATTTCATTTGACAAGCTTTTGGGGGGTAAGGTGATGATAGCATCTTCCATTGGCTTGATTAACGTTTACTTTGGGGATTGTAAGATTCCCACCAGAATCTTACATGTCTCCTCACCAGAAATGACCTTGTTAAAAAAAAAAAAACTTTGGGTCAATGCAGGGGTATTCTTTCAAAGCAGGTGTTTCCACTCAATGTTCTTCTTCCTTTTCAGTCAGAACCCCAATCACAAATTCTGAAATGACCATTCTCATTTCCGAATCTTCCATTAAAATTTGCTGAATCGAGTTCCAAGATCATCCAGATAACTTCCCCATCTCTTCAGTGGTCATTGTCTGTCTTCAAGTGCAAGTACACAGATCTTGTTGACATTTCTTCTACTCCAGAAGGAGGTTAGTCATCGATATTTCACATTTTTTTGAAATGAGGAAACCACTCGTACACTTGAGTCTTTCCCACAGAGCTGTCCTTGTCAGCTGTGTTCACCATTGCCACAGTTTCTGCAGCATATTTCCTGAGCTGGAGACAAGATTTCACAGCCACAAGCTGTTCTCTTAAATTGGTCATCACAAAAAAAACAAGGTTTGAGGGAAAGTGCTTTGACAAAAACATTCACTGTGCCCAAAGAGAACCTTTCCCGTGATGCCACTTGGTGAACTAATTCAGAGTAAGGCGCTGGATCCTCCTCTAGTGGGAACAATGTGAACTATGAAAGCTCAGCCCAGTGGAACTGTTTTATGTTTTTCGAGAGGTACCCACCCCAATAATAAAATGACTCAAAACTCACCAGCAGGAAGTAAATTCAGACTCATACTGACCCAATACAAGGATTCTGAACCTGTAAATCTTTTTTTCTTATAAATCATTTTATTGGGGACTCTTACAGTCCTTATAACAATCCATACAACAATTGTATCAAACACATCTCTACATGTTGCCAAAATCATGTCAAAACACTTTCTTCTGACTTGAGTCCTTGGTATCCGCTCCTCTACCTCACCCTTGTGAACTCCTGATAAATTATAAATTACTATTGTTTTCATATCTTACACCTCTGCTGTCTCCCTTCCCCCACATTTCTGTTGTTCATCCTGAGGGGGAGGGATGGGGCAGAAATTAAATGTTGATCTCTGCTATCTGGTTCCCGCACAGGCACACATACCGCTGCCTTCCCCTTCCCCTCATGGTGTCTCTACTCCCATTACTGATTACTGTCTCTTAGGGGTTTATGTGTCCTGGAGTCTGTGTGTCCAGAGCTCTTAATCTGTACCAGTGTACATGTTCCATTCTAGCAGAGACTGTGAGGTAGAAGTGATGTCATGATAAGTGGGGGGAAGGAAGCAGTAAAGAACTAGAGGAATGTTGTGCATTTTGTCGGTGCTATACTGTCCTCGGCTTGATGCATCCCTTCCTTGTAACCCTTCTGTGAGGGGATGTTCAATTGTCTATAGCTGTGCTATAAATCTTTTTTTGGGGGGGGGGCATCACTGTCCTCTGGTGGAAGTGGGAGGTCCAGTCTTGCTCCTGGAGAGCTGCTACTGGATTTGAACCGCTAAGCCCATGGGCCACAGTCCCGCACTCAACCACTATGCCACCGGGGCTCAGCCCTAGATGTACTATAAATCTTAAGAGAGCAGACATGCTCAATGTTCTCCCACCTAATGGCCGGTGGGTTTGAATCTCCTGACAGGGTCTTCTGACGGGGCAGGTCGCCATCCAAAGCTTACTCCACACTGCTGCTAGGACTCTTACACCTCGTACATAGCTCATTATATAATGCATGCCTTCCTTTACAAGTAAATCATTAACTAAAATTCTTATCACCTTAATGTTTGCATCATGTGACTGCCAACCTCCTACTTGACATTCCTTGATTTTATATACATGGGGGGTGCAGGAAGTAGGGGGGTTAAGAGTCAAATCATGCTGGGCACAATAAAATCTCCCCTGCACTCCACTCGCTCATAAAGGCAGAGCACCTAGTTGAAGAGTGGAGAAGGACTGAACTAAATGAAAGACAGCAAGCTTCTAAGGTGAGGCTAATATTGTCTTCCCGACATCCCTCAGAGTGACCATAATTTCATGTCTAGAATCAGATAATAAACTTCTCATTATGCATTTTTTGCAGAAGCTGGTAATTGAGCAGTTGAAATTCTGCTTTTGGTACATATGTCTTTCAAAGCCAGCAAGTTCTCTGCTCTTATTAAAGGAAGGGTGGGGGAAACGACAAAATAAACTCACACATTTATTAAAATTTCCCATAGAGCTAGGCACTAAAAGATCCCATGAAATGTACCAATAAGTATCTCACTCATCACAGAGGTGTAATTGTTGGCAAAAGTCTGAGGGGACTCTGATTGTATTCTAAGTGGAAAAAGCATTCCTTAAGTGTTCTCTGGTTCTGGTCACATGAACATCACGCTGCAACTGTGACTGAAAGCTAAAACTTGACACTTATGTTCATAGAAAGATTAGATCAGAATGAATAAAGACAAACCGCTGTGGGTAATAAAGCAAGTGTATCTAATTAGCATCAGCGCAGTCATGGAGTAAAGCAGTTCACTCACTTCTGCAGCTTTTTTACCCTAGCACTAAAAGAAGTAAGGTTGCAGGAAGTTCCCATTAAGCCTGCAAAAGCTCTGTATGTATTCCATGTGCTGAAAACAGACAAGGTGCCTACATGTAGAAACCATCCAGTAGTGATTCCTGAGTGATGCAATCGGTAGCAAAGCATAACTCCCTGAGTAACCCTAGGAAGGGGTCTTCGATGTGCTCACAGTCCTGATAGACTATCTGTTTGCTCAATTGAAAAGCAAAATTGTGTTTGCACAAGAGCCATGCCCCCAAACAAAAAACTATGCTGTTTTCAAACACTTTTCTCTGAAGAATGCTCTTCAGATTCTTCGGTCCTTCGGGATCGGGAATCCAAGAAGTCTTCCGATAATGCTGAGACATCATTAACATTGTGCTGAAGTTAAACAAACAAACAAAACCCAGGAAAACAACAATGAATGCTTTTACACGCTTAATTTTAATGTCTTTGATTTCAAAAAGAAATATAAATTTGATTGCTGGGATAGAAATGAAGCCTTCCCAACCTCGTTTGGGGTGCAGTCCTTTTAAGTACTGAATGAAAATCTTCTAAACAGCCCTTTAACAACCCAAAAGGCAGATGTTCAGGTAAAAGCAATGCCAGGAGATTGTTTATTTTAATAAAGTTATTGTACGTGCAACCTCAAAGTAGAAGTGGCACCCAGGCCATGGGATGTCTGACCCATCACCACCTGTTTGCTCTGAAAAAATCAATTAAAGTCACACGTTCGCGGTATTTCTCTCTAACCAGTAAAACCTACACTGCTCTATCCTGAGACCCAAGTTGCCAGAGGAAATGTTCTTTAAACCTAACTTCTTAGTCTCACATTACTGAGCTGTTCGCAGTTTTATACAGCAACCACAGAAGAGCCAGCCTTCAGGGGGCAGTGGGAGGTAGCGAGCAGGAGCAGAGAAGAGTATAGGAATCCTGACATCCACTGGCCTCACACTGAGAACCACTTTGGTGAATTCCAATAATTTCTTCAAAGGCTCTATTCCCCCCCCACCCCCACCCCCTGTTTCTTTTTTCCCTCCTTTAGAACAGAATTCTGTGCTACATTTTGTGTGCAACAGAAGAGATCCAACTTTGCAAGTTGAAAGTAAGGGCAGGAAAGCCATCCCAAGTGTTTTCGTAATTAAACGAATATGCATAATGAACCATATGCCCAAAGGGCCTGTTCTTCATGTGGGCCAGATTTTTGTTTGAATTTTTAATTTTTATATACAGATGAGACATTCAGTGTAATCTACCCACAGTGTGAGATAACACACAAGAAGTAAAGTGCGAGAGACTGTCCATGAGGAGCAGGAATAGAAAGACCAGAGAAATTCTCTTCTAAGGGCTGTGATTCAAATGTGTTTCTCCCCCTCCAGCAATCGTTCTCCTCATCTGCTCAGAGTCTTTGAGAGAGACATAGAACGAATACACTGACAGCTTTATACAGTAGGAGTAAAATACAGTGCCATCAACTGCTAAGTGTGAAAAATCCCACGAGACAAAAAGAGGATTTCTTTTAAAAAAAAAGAAAGAAAGAGAAGAATAGGAATCCTTCCATGCCTATTAGACTGCCATATTGAATTACAGGAGATCCCCTGCCACATCTCTCTCAGAACAGTGTAAACATTAAATATTATATGCAGGTATAGGCTTCCATATTTTAGCAATTTGAACTGATGCACATGAATTTGTAAACTCACTGACGCAATTGTACATAGCAGTAGAAAACGCAAGTATGGTAGAAATGCAATTATGCCCTTCCCATTGCTCAGCCAGGGTGTGTATGAATTACAGGAGTTTCTTGGGATCTCAAGCATCGGCATCCCCACCCCCATTGACTTGCTAAGCCACTATGTGAAAACTGGTGAAAGTTTCCTTTAAGTTTCCCATTGCCATTTAGAAAACCCACACTGCTAATCAAAGCAGCATATGGTACACAAGTGGGAGAAAAGAAGGGCCCCTGAAAGGTGCAGAGGGCTAACCTATCCAGCTGCTAACCTACAAGTGATGCGCTCAACGCTACCCAGCCGTGCCTCTGAGAAATGGCGAGTTGACTTCTGAAATCCAGCCCTCGGGCACCCAATAGAGTAGCAGCGTTCTCTGACACACGTGGAGTCGGCTGCCCTGAGTTGAAATGGACTGGAGGGCAACTAGTTGTATAAAATAACAGTATCCGTTTCAGATACACAGAGGCAACAAGATGTGTTTTAAAATATGTTTGGAGAAATGCTTCAAGCTTACAATGCCAGTGCGGACAAATGTCACTGGGGTCTTGGTGTGGGTCTTCTTTCGCTCAGGTGTACGTTCCAGAACATGGAATGTGTGTGCAGGAGAGAGTGTACATATGTGTTCTGGTGGAGCCTGATGCACCATGGGGTCATGGAGGTCCACCATTCTCTCTGTGTTTTCACTGAAATAACATATGCACAAAACCCCAAACTGGGAGTTTCGGCACCGAGTGCAGATTATGAAAACAGATTGGAGTGAAAGTCAAAGTGAAGCTTGGATCTTGAGCAGTCCCCCAGCCGTTTTTGAACAGAGACGTGCTGTCCGTTTCACAATGTAAACACCAGAGATGGAATGCAGAGCATTTAAAGAGCACATAATCATCGAGCGGTAAATAACATCTCTCACTGCTTTTATCCATAATTCAGATTATATTTTTGACACTGGCTAGGTTACTTGATCTAGTGGTCTCAGTGGAAAGACAGATAACTTCAACTGCAGGCAGAAGACAAAAATTGACAAGCAGCGTCACCCTTCCAGAAGGCTTCAATCCTTTAAGGAAGTGTCAGAGCAATTAGGGAGGGAGTGTAATCTTTGCAGAGTGCATTAACACTCTCCGACCTCCCAGACAATAGATCAGACCCCAGACACAGAATGCTTCCCTAAGGCTTTTTAGCCCCAGTATTTGATCTCATAGTCACTCCGGGTGTGTAGCCATAGGTATTGTCCACAAAGATAGCATTATTCATGAGCACTCCTGTCCACTAGCTCAGAGACGGGCTAGCAATCAAGTAAAATTAAAAGGAAAACACCATCATCCTATCATTTTGCAGTGTTTCCTGTATTCTTAAGACTACAGGCGAGTGGTTAAAACGCCTGGAAAACATGCCTTCCCAATACCACCTCCATCCCCCGCCCTTTGTTTTCAAAGCTTTTAAGTCTGTTTTGTAAAAATGAATTAGTTACATCAGTATTCTTAGGTCATTTGATGGTTAGACTCTCCCCCATCCCACCTTCCCACTCCCTCCCACCCCCTGCAAGCATGGGATGGTGTTTTATGTCTATTAAATGAACTTTATAATAGATTCATTGAGAAAAACACCATGTGTGATAAACAACGCTGTAATATGCAAAAGAAAGCGGGGGGGGGGGGGGCGCATCAAATAAAATCCTTGCACTGCAAGCGTTTACATCTTCATCTCTCCTGCAGGTTCCTCGGCAGGATACACTGGCCAGGCAATAACCTATTTCCTGATGAACACATCCTGTTCCACCAGCTAATCTCACAGTGGAAGCTTGGCTCTTACCATTTATTATAAACATTTTCAAGAACTGCTTACCATGATATATTTTTAAAGGATTAGATATTCGTCAGCTGCTAACAGAGAACTGAATATTCTTTATATGAAGGCGGCAAAATAAGTTTACAGAGAGTTTGACTTGCTTTCCACTCTTCTCCCTCATGAGTAATTGGAACAGCGATTGAAACAGAATATAGGAAGGCAAGGAGGTTTCTTTTCTACCACCCCCTGCCCCCCCCACCCCCCATCTATATAATAAGAAATTCTGGACCTGAGAGTATGGCATACAAGACCTTATTGGTTTTGAAGTACACAAGACAGCAAAATGTTCAGAAAAGAAACTAAGACAAAAATTCACATAATTTGCTCCAGATCATCACACTTGTCTGTGGATGACACTGCACAATAAAGCCTCAAGCATTTAAACTCAAAATAATTACATTTTCTTAGCATTTCCCTTGAAAATGTGCACTGAAAAGATGTTTTAGTAAGAGGCTACTGAAAATTAGCTCAATGTCTAATGCAAATCACTTTAGAGTTAACATTTTCCACCCAAACTTTTAAAAAAGCAATTAAAAAAATAGATTCACACGAAGCAATTTAAGAACTTTTGAATCTTAGCTAGCAGAAAATCAAACTTCTCTATATTAGGTGTTTTAACTTTAATTTGAGGAGTGACTGTCTAAAATTAAATAGTTTACAACTTGAAAAAATCATATGTGCTATGAATATTGAAATGTTTCCCTGTTTTTTTTAAAAAATAATTGTATATGTTGTGTACAATTAAAATAGCTTCCAAAGTATTGATGATACTTTCTGACTCACAGATCGTAGTTAACCTTAAACAACTGAGCAAGGGAAATTATCTATGGAAGCAACTAGATTGCACACATATATCCCCCCTAACTATAATCCACCCCATAATGGAGAGTAAAAGGCTGCCGAGATAACAAGACTAACCCCTGACAGGCGCATTGACTACTGACTGTGGGTTAAGGAAAGTAAAAAAGAAAGGCATACAGAATGGCTTAAAAATGGCGAATTGCCATTTGGTATCTTCACTGATTTTGCAAAAACATGGATTATATTCCTTCTGGATAAAGAAGAACATGCCACAGGGTAGGTGAGAAATGATAGAAACAGAGCAGGAGATTACACAACATAAAATTTTGATTTTTTACTAACATAATGATTTCTGCTTATAGATGATTGTATCAAATTAAAAATAAATTGATGAAATGAAAATCCCCAAGAAGCAGCCCACAGAAATTTACCTAAGGAGTTTTATCATTTATGAGTTTCTACCGCCACCTACCGGACAATCTTTATGTATATTTAAGAAATGGTTTGGTCCCTTCACACACCCAATTTTCCACCCTTTTGTTTATGTTTATTTTAATTTACAGTAATTATTTGAAGACATGTACTTTATGAAATATTTCAAAAATCACTCATGTAAGAAAAAATTGCATTTTTCAAAAAGATGTTGTTGACAAGGCCAGATAGTTAATTTTTTAACCACTATATACATGTTATATAATTTTATGTTGCAAAATATATCTATGGGGAAAACTTCATATATATAACTGCATATACAAAAATATGAGGTCTTCAACCGTTTTCAGTAAAACAGCTTTTATTATGAACTGCTTCTTATGAAGTTCATCATTGTAGAAGCAAAGCAGAGAGGAAGTTGCTAAAAGTAAATAACCATTTATTATTCTGTTTCTCTTTGAACAGAATACAAATATAAGGCATATCACTAGAGCAGTGATGACAAACAAACAAACAAAAAACAAAACAAAACAAACAAGACATATCACTAAAAGTCTTACTGCCGTTCAACAAGAAAAAATTAATTTTAAGAAAGTCCAAACTTCACCTCTAGAATTTACATCCCATGTCCAACACTGAACAAAAGACCATGGAAGTGGCATCATGCTCCTTATCATCTATTGACCAAGAAGGGACCAACCAGGGGGTCAGTCAAACATACAAGAAATAACAGTACATATTTCGGTTCCTTTCTTGGAACATTATCCCTCTGAGTAGCAACTCCACAGACTTATGAAGTATGTCCCAAATATAAGACTTGAAGAATAACACCTATACAAAATCAGTAAGTACTGTGAAAATACTGTCCATACCTTAAAACTGTAATTGCAGTATTGGTGGCTACAAAATCATTCCTTGTGATCATGGTATGAGACCTAAACGTCAGCTGTTCTTTGAATAGATGGCACCTTGGATCAACCCCTTTACTAAGGAAAGCCTGCTCTTCCTCCCTGGGGAAGCACTTCAATATCATACTCTTAACCTGGTTGCTTTGCTGCCCCAAAGGTCAGCAGTTCCGTGAGAGCAAGACGAGGGTCACTGAGGGAAAGACTTACAAAGCGATTGCAGAACCACAGTGTTGCTCTCAGTAGGAATCAACGCAACAGCCGTGGGTTTGTGCTTTCAGTTTTCCAGAAATATAGAACACTCTACGGCTCCAGCCTTCTGCAGATTTAAATATGAGCCTTGCAGGGGGGTGTGGGCTTAGGACAGGTGGACAACAGACACAGGCACACAACTCACTGTAACATCAATGGAAACAAAAAGCCTTAAGCATGTTTCTTTTTTACTTGTCAAAGTGAAACTTCTCTGATAATGAGTTAAAACTGAAAATTTAGCTTGGGAGCTTGGGAGAAAAACAGAAGAAGTCATTTTAAAAGGGCATCAAAATATAGATCTGGGTCATAAGAAAATCCCAAGGAGATTAAAACAGTCAGTAAAGACTGTACAAGAACATGGCTCAGATAATTACATATTGAACTTGAATTTGATTTAAATGTCTTCTTCTTCTTTATAAAAGTGGTGCCTGGCATATTAGACCAATGGATATCTTGATGGATATCTGGTTATTCTACAAAAAAAAAAAAAAAACGCTAAGGAGAAGAACTGTTGGCTTCTTATTAATACAAAGTTTTGACAGATTACTTTTAAAAAATATTGGATTGAGTTAAACTCGAATGGTTACTTATAAAATCAATAAAATAAGTCCAAGAAAAGGGGGGGAGTAGCAAAATAAATAAATACAAAACACCTTCCTGAATCATAAAGCAAATGAAAAAAGTAAAACACACTGCAATAAACCTTAACCAGACCACAAAGGTTTTTCTCCATAAACATCAGATAGGGCAGCTAAAATGATGATCATCTTGTAACTGTCACCTGGGTGGGTTTAATTACAGGCTACCCCAGCAAGCATACCCACATCACACAGCAATAAAAGGGCCCACAGCTTGCCAAGTCCAGCCAGACAATGGAGAGCACACGCCACTTGAAGGGGAACCCCAAAGGATCAGCCAAAGAGACTAATAAAAATGAAGCTTAGAAATGAATGATAAAGCACAGACCAAAAAAAAGAGGGGGCAATATTGAATTAACTAGAAATATATATATAGTGATTCTGGTTTTTCAACAGGTCCAAACCTAAGCAGAAAGCTAGTTCTGATTTCACTCACTGGCTCTCATTTTCAAAGAGTCCCTTTTGCATCATGCAAAAATCTTTGTGTATCAGGTGTCCTAAGCCACATGGTTGGAGGGCAAAATAAGAGAATCAGAGGTAGGTGGTTTTAGGGACCATCCACAGCTCTGGAGCAGAAATTGCCTGTCCTGTCTCCTTTCTCAAGGCCTCCCACTGTTAGCTGCCTTTTGGCCATTTTACTGCTAATCAACATGACCCAGTATGACTAGGGTCAGGTAAAAGCAAGGAACATACATAGTGAACAAGATTATGATTTAGTTGTTAGCTTCTCTGTGGATTTTAGCCAATGATGGGGCCCACAGTGGTTGAATCAGAGAAGGAATCAGACAGAATAAAAAGGAAAACAACATTATGTACCAGATGATCTGTAGGAGAACCCACATTTGTCCAAGAAGCAACAATGATATGCATTCGGCGTACTCACCATGATACTAAGTAGGTTTGTCTTTGTTGTGTGCCATTGACTAAATTCCATTCCACAGCCACCCTCAAGAGAGCAGAACTGTCCCCCTGGGTGGCCTAGGCTCTGATCTTCATAGGGAGAGAACACAGGGCCCTTTCTCTGGAGGTTCCCCTGGGAGGTTCAAACCACTGTCCTTGTAGCTAGCAGCTGCGTGAATAACCATGGTGCCATCAGCGATTGTTCCCTCAGAAGGGTGGCTGTATCAACAAAACAAAAACAGTCCTGCTGCCAGCAAGGGGACTGGGACTCAGAGACCATGAGGGATAGGGGAGAACTGCACAGGTTTCCAAGGATGCGATCTTTATGGATGCAGATTTGCCACATTCTTCTCTCACGCAGCAGCAGGTGGGTTAGAACTGTCAGCCTTCTGGTTAACTGCACAGTGCTTCACTGCTGCACCATCAGGCTCCTTAGTATGGATAGCAAACATAAATGGTCCTTTGATGATCAACAGCACAAAATATACTAACACAATCTTTTAATCACACAGCTGTGCAAGAGTGAAGGACGTTGTACCTGAAGTATTAACCAAAAGTATTGGATCATCAATGCCCTTTGTTGCTCTGAAGAACTTAATTGACTAGGTTGAGCATGAAAATCACTAAGATATATGCACTGGCATTTGATTGCTTCATGACATTAATCAGCCCTGGCAATGGTCAACTCTTGAACAGTAAACACAGCATAAAACAAAAAGATTGGCATTTCCACCCTGTTTTGGGAGTAGGTACCCAACCAGCTCCCATTCAACACACCATTTGCAATGAAAGAGCATTTATATTTCTGTAGCTCATCTCCTTGTGAGTGTGGTAAATGCCTATGTATGTTTTCATGAGAACTTTCTCTGAGGTAGCAGAACAAAATCAAGTAACCCTAACAATTCCCACCATCTTCTGTAGCTTATTATACATATGTTAGATATTTCTAAAGATATTTTGATATTCATTTCTAAAGATGTACTTCAATGACAACAAAAGCTCCCTGTTTTGTTTTTGAATACGTAATTGGGGTAGAATGAGAGGGAGACGGATGGAATGCAGGGAAGGAAAATGAGGGAAGTGAAATGGGGGCTGGGGAGAAGCTGGGAGGAAGGAAGTAGACTTGAGAAGGAAGAAGGAAGAGAAGGAGGGAAGAAGGCTGAGAGGGAGGGGAGGAAAAGAATTAGAGAGACAAGTAATTGGCTATTTGGTCTTAAAAGGTACTCAGTATGAAGCTCAGAGGAAGCAGGGAGCTGTCAGGTGTTTTCTGACACAGGGGCTGACTCTAGGATAAAAATGAGCAGTTTACCACTAACTTATACAATAAGGCCATGTGAAGATTGACAACACATGCTGCACTCAGATTTAACATATAAAGATCAAGTAGTCACTAGTCAAACTAAACACATCCAAACAACTCACTGCCATTGCGTCAATGTCACATCATGTACACCATGTTGGTCAGGGTAGAACTGCCTGTATGGGCTTCTTCAGAAAGGCCCCTCCGACCAAAGCACCCCAAATTGCCAAAATGTTTTCAGTGTAACTGGGACTCTGTCTGCAAATGTAACTCAATTATAAAGTTGAACATGTAAACATGAAAATTGATAAAATAGTTAGTAGTATGCTTTTAAATTTTCAACAGATAATCTCTTTAAGGCAATTACTATAATTCTATTAAATGGCATAATTAATTAATGCCTGAAAAGTTGCCAATAGAAGGTGCAATTACATTGTAAAAATTATAATAACAGTGTGCAATGATGGATTGTTCTTAGATTTTTAAAAAAACCTGGAAAAATGCTATAAAAAAAAAGAAAAGAAAAAAAATGGAAGTTTATCATGTAGTCTTCCACCAAAAGAAAGCTTTGGGAAATCATTTTCTAAATGATAAATTTACAAACTAAGCCATTTTAAGGATTTTATATTGTATACTTACAAATTTTACATGTGTAGTGTGTATATATGTATATATATTAAATATATATATATTTAAGAAGACTGAAAAAGTCTATGAAATGTCTATCCCAACTGGAATTGCTTTTCAGCTTTACAGAAATCCTGTTAGAACTGTGAGCCAGGGGTCCTAACTAGGTGCACACAGGCCACGTGCGGCCTGCCGAGGACATTTATCCAACTGGCCGGGTGTTTTTGCTGCCGGCGTAGCAGCTTACTCATCCTGGGCCTGCAATGAATTTTTTCCTAATTCTGTGGTTTTTGTTTTTTAACTATAGTGCAGCCCTCCAATAGTGAACTGGCCCCCTGTGTAAGAAGTTTGAGGACCCCTGCTTCTGAGCGCTAAGAGAGCAAATACCTCCCAAATGCCTGCTCTACATATACAATTGAGAAACAGTTGTTCTCACAGCCATCAAGAGAGACTAATCAAATGCAGGCACATCTTGTCAGTACGTTGATGACAGAACATATGTTTTAGAAGAAGTTACCACAGAAATCTCTCAAGTATCAAAAGGACACTCGATCACTACTATCTTAAAACTTTTCTCTGGAAACAACATTCCCATCAGGTCTGCTATTTGCACCAACTGAGCACAGATAATATGAATGGTCTTTGGGTCACAGCAGAGATAAAGGCAGAAGTAATGCCTCATGGGTTTGGATTGTGGTTTTCACTAACCTGCCCTCACAGATTTGTCAACAGGACATTTTTTCATTTTTCCAAATTTCCCCCAATGTCCTCTGCTTGTGTGGCTGTGCATGTGTGACGGTGTGTGTGTGTGTGTGTGTGTGTGTGTGTGTGTGTGTTGGGAAGAGTTTTCTGTGGTAGCAGTTGTTGCCACTGTTAGGCTTACTGTGAAATCATGTCAAATTACTCAATATTCTAGGATCTTTAAAATCTAAGAATCCTTTATGTGCAATATATGTGGCACCACTAAGCAAATGGAGAGTTGTGTTTTTTAACCTTATGTGGGGGTCTGAGGGATTGATTGATGCCTTAAATTATGGATCATATCACAGGGTCTGTCAACTCTGAGGAATAAATTCATTTTCTTATACTAGAAAAATTCAGGGAAAAAGTCACACATGTTAAAATCATAGCTTTATGAAGATACCCATTGATATATGGTAGATTTAGATTGCTTTTTAACTTGAAACATCCGAGTAAAAATTTAATAAAATAAGGAATCCATCAATGCCCCACAGGCATGCCTTCCTTGCTATGGTAGGTGTACGCCTGAAAGATTGGTGGAAAAACGAAACTCCACAAAAGCAATCCTATTTTAAAAACATTAGGGAACATTGCTATCTAAACCTTCTGATGGTGCCATCTGTCAAATAAATGCTGCTTTGTCTTTAGAAATTAATGCATTCATGCTATTGTATGGCTTTAAGTCTTTTACAGATCATATTGGGGTTTATAAAATAAAAGTTGGGAGCAGTGGGGGTTTATTGTTAGAAGTCTTCCTTTCCATGGGACAGTCTGGGTAAAATAGGGATCCACAGACACTTATATGTGTAAGAGAGTTTTATATAAAGGGTCTAAGTGTACATTCAGAAAGCATCCCAACCTGGTGTTGTCTAAGCCCAAAAGTCCAACATTAACCCCTATGTGTCCAACACCAATCTACAAAGTCCTCCTCAATCTCACAAAACACATGCAATGACACCAACTGCAGGAGGAAAGCCCAATCAGTGAGAGTGTAAGCATCTCAGCATTGGCAGGGGTCTCCGTGGCTGCTCCAGCTCCCAGGGCTACAGCAGGGTAGGTCCATGTGGCATCTCCTCAGGAATGCTTTGCAGGAAGTGAACCAACCACATCAGCTGAAGCAGGGCAGCTGTAAAGGCAGCTTCACCCAGGTCCTACCAACAGAAAGCAAGAGACCCAAGAACTCCTAAACTGAAGACCTAAGTTCACTCCCTAATCAGGTCATCTCATGTCAGGGAAGGCCTGCATGGGTTGATGCTGACTGGGTTTCACAGAGTTCCCAAACTAAGATGTAACAGAAAGCAAGGACTGGCAATCGATTTCTGAGACAAATCAGCTCCTGAAAACTCTAGAGAGCACAGTGAGTTGATTCCAGCTTTGTGCCTGGGTCATCACGCAGCTAAGAAGAGGAGTGGCCACAGTGGCTCATCAATGCGCATAAAGGTCAGAACACTGGTGAGGAGGGCACAGGATCAAGCAGTGTTTTGTTCTGCTTCAGGTACACAGAGGGACACTATGGGGCAGAATTCTTCATGCTTATTTAGAAATTCATTCCTAGGAAAGCCTGAAGTTGAACGTACTTCCATGCATGACATTTTAGCTCCATCTAATCTCTCTTAAGGATTGGAAATCTCTAATTAATTTATTGTACGTGATGAGGGAAGTAAGAGTCCTGGTGATGTAGTGCCTATGTGTTGGGCTGCAAATCTCAAGGTCAGCTGTTCGAAACCACCAACTGCTCCATGGGACAAAGAAAAGGCTTTCGATTCTACTAAAAATTTAGTCTCAGAAACCCACAGGGGTTCTGTCCTGACAAGACGGTTGCGATGATTAGGAAATGACAGGATGACACTGAGATTTTGAAATGCTGGAATGGGAACAAACTAGAAAAGCCATAAGAAAGAGACAAAATATAAAAGACATGAATGAAAGAGTTTCCACAATAATTCTAATTTAAAAAACCAAAAACTTGACCCTTGTGAGACCTTAATTTGGAATAGTTTGGTTAACCGAAAATAAGCTCAAATTTAGGTTTTAAATTATATTTCTTACAATGACAACAAATTCAGCAGCAATGATGCACCATTAAATAGTCCTGGTAGTGACGTGGCCTGTGTGCTTGGCAGCTAACCTGAACCATTCAACTCCACCAGCCACCCTGGGGGACAAAGAGGACTCTTTCTACTCCTGGAAAGTTTCCCGACCGTGGAAACCCTCCTTCTCTATCCTATCGGTCACTAGAAGTTAGAATCCACTTGAAGGCTGTGAGGTTTTCGGGGGGGGGGGGGGGGGCTGGAGGAGGTGAAGTCCTTGAGAAGTCACCCTGATGGCACAGTGGTTAAAGCTCTCAGCATGAACCCAAAAGTCTTATGGGGTCAGGATGTGACAGAGAGTCTGCTTTGATAAAGATTACAATCTTAAAATCCTATGGGGCAGTTTTACTCTGTCCTATAACACTGCGATGAGATGGAATTGACTGGCAATTCAGTTTGGTTTTCTTTGATAGGTGCCTGGTGCTGCAAACTGTTTGCACTGGATGCCTTACCTAAAGGTTCATTTAAACCAACTGAGGAGCAGCTCACAAGGAAAGCTATCAATCTGCTTCAGTAAAGATTACTGTCCAGAAAACCCTGGGGTGCACTTCTACTCTGTACCAAGTGGTGTCCTCATGGATCAGCTTCAACTCCAAGGCAAAACATGTCTTCCCTTGTTTCAGAACCACAACCCTGTAGGCCTTGAGATGGGGATTAAGTCCTTTGTGGGGCAGCTGATATTGGAATCATCTGACAAGATAAATTCTTTCACATTTACCATTTCACTTTTGATTGGATACTACCTTGTTCTAGACTCTGGAAGCAACTTTTTTAAAACTTCTGCTTTCAAAAGCCCATGCAACATTCATGTTCCAGGAGATCCTGCACAAATAAATGATTTGCTTTTACACTGTCTTCAATTTAATCATCAGAATATACTAAATATGATTCCATAATGTTCATACTATTTGTCATCTGGAAATGGAGGGCAGGAACATTATGTTAACAGGCTCTTTTATGTTATCTGAGAAAACAGAAATGGGAAAAGAAAACCCCTGTAGTTCTGCCCTTGGCGTGTGGAGTTCACAGTGTCACTTCCTATTCCTGTGGGCGGAAGGGGAAGGAAGAGCCCCACCAGGTTCATCTAAAGTGGTTCTTTTCACTCCTGCACAGTGAACCCTGGAATATCAACATTATCCTAATTTCTGATAGAAAGGAAAGAGCCTTCAAATGCAGTCAGACTGTTTCATAAATCATTGGCTCAAGACCTTGCTTCAGGTTGACACAAAATAGCTCTTCCCTTGTAATGCCAAGGCAAGCAGTTTCTGCCTGAGGAAAATGTCACTGTGATGAATAAAGACAAGAAGCACATTCTGTCACCAGTAGAGAACAGGAAAACATCAAGCACTGAGTTCACCAGAGAAAAATATGGCAGCATTCTCCTTCGTAGAGCCAAGCAGGGCAGAAGCCTGGCTTGATCTTCATGGGCTCTCACTCTCCTCCTGACCCAGGACAACTGAGGACTCAACACTTTGCACAAAAGACCACTGAGAATGGAGTTCCTCCATGGAAGGCACACAGAACTACAGAGAATGAAGGCTCCAAATGGGCCGAGGTGCCACAGTTAACACAGGTGACTCGAAGGCAAAAATGGAAAAGTCTGCTTAATCATATTTTTATTAAAGAGAAAGGAAACCTAGATTATTTCCTATATATTTATTTAAATTTAAAATACATGTTCTTTAGATTACCTCGCTTTTGATACAAAAAATAGGTTTATCTTGATATTCATGACTGTATTAACATAAACATCCTTCAGCAAAACCACACTTGGTTGTCCTAGAGAATTATCTGTACTTTCCCAAACTCTATACTCAGTCCAGGTATATAAGGTCTAGAAATTAGAGTTTGGGACCCCACATTATAAATTGAACATTTGATATATTTATGGGAGCCTCACCACCTTCAGGACAACAAAAAGGTAGAATTTATTTACATATCTTTCTTTATTGACTCAGAATTTGTTTTCCACAAAGCCCAATGTAAAATACACCCCACCCCACCCACACTCCCCCAGAGTTCATCAGCTTCCTGGCAAAAGTACCATTTGGAAAACTGGCAAGAAATACTTAGCAAAACAAAATCCCCTCCTTTCATCCTCTGCTCACGTTACAGGTGTGGCTGTGTGTGATGCAGTGTGTGCAGCCCTCAGAGGGGAGGGTCCACTCAAGGCAAGGGAGTGAGCTGCAACCTAGATCCCCTCCCTTTGGAAGGCCCTCCCTGGACAACCTATTTCTATTCATTTGTTTTAATCTTTCCTCAGATCAGGTTGGCAACCCATTAATCATTTCTGTCATTCCCTCACAGAATCCAGGGCAACAGATCACTGTTTTCCTAAAACCACAGAGCCACAAACTAAGTGGGAGAAAGAGGAAATCCCTTCCTCTTCCTCCTCACAGTGCTAGCTGTTGGGCTGACTAGAAGAAACCATTCGTCATGTTCCCTTCCAACTCTTGCCCAGGTTTGGATCGACCCTTCTGTACATAGTTGTAAAGAGGATTTCACTACAGGGAAGCTGAAGGGGAGCCTGTGAAGGAAACCCACAATGAAGCAACCAATCCGGGAGAAGGGAAGTGGATAACTAGATCCTGCACAAAGACAGAAACAGACTAAGGACACCCTTATGCCTATATGTACTAATGTCAACTCTTTTAGCAACTTCAGACAGCAGAAAACTTAAAGGTCAAACCAGCAGCCATCATGGACTCTCTACAAAGGGAAATAGTAATCAACTAAAATAAACAAAACCAAAGAAGATGCTCTCAAATGGCGAGAAGAAAGTCTATGATGGCGCTGATATATCTGAATCCATAAAAAAGGGTCTCGTCACCCCGAGCCCAATGGTATCTTAGATTCATTTCTATTTGAATAAGGGGACGCTTGTAAGAGTTAGGAGAAGCAGTGAGGATTGATGACTAGGCACCGAAAACAGTGGGCAGCAGATGAGTTGTAAACGGAATGTAGAAGCTGAGCTTCGGTGACGCAGTGGTTGCAGGACTGCAGCCCACAGGGTTAGCGGTTCAAATCCAGCAGCAACTCTCCAGGAGCAAGGCTGGGCTTCCTACTCCCACCAAGGCAGTGATGCCAGGGGGAATAACAACTAGAATGCAGAAATCAGGTTTACCTGATAGTGACCTGTATTCTCCATTAAATTACCCAAATGTCATAGGACTCTCCAATGTCCTTGGGACAGTACAGAAATCAATGACCACAAGTAAAGTGTACATGAGAAGGAATCCTGAGCCTTGGTTTCTACCCCCATCTCCAACAGTACCAATAAAGCAGGTCTAAGGAAGAAAAGTGAGTGTGCTGCGCTGACCTTGATGTATTTCCAACATTCTTGAACTCTGGGTGATTGATTAAGGTGGTTGCGTGACCTCTTACCTTCCTGAAATCCTATGATTTTTATCATCCTCACTAAAATGGACAAATGTTACCAGAGTAAGATGAGGGGATTTCACATGATTTAGTCCTTTCCATTTGTTACACTGACTCAAACTGTAAGTAAGGTGTACTGATGAGTAAATTTATGTCTCGAGTGAGCTGATATCAATACTTAAAAAATAAAAGCGTTTGTGAAGGATTTCCTTAAACTCAAATTACAGTCAGTGTTTCGGTATGCTATACATAGGACTTCTATGAATTAGAGGTAGCTTGAGGGTAGCTAGTTACAAAAACATCAACAGCAACCTGTTTTCTTGATTTCTGCTATGCCTTCTAAAGTTAAAGACATATGCTATATTAGACTGTACAAGCATGAGGTTTCCATAGCATAATTTACTCATGTGGTAGTTCAACTGCTGTTTATCAAAAAATACTTGCAGTTACTACATTCAAATTGGAAAAATACATATTGCAAGAGTTATTATAAATATGATTACAATGGCACCTACAAAAGGAAAATACAAAATAGTTTTTAAAATACATAGAATATTATCTCTCATAAATTTATCAGTACATAGTTAAGGCTTGAGTAATTTAAGGAATTTTCAGAGGTAAATTTGCTTAAATACATTTGTCAGCCTGACTCCCACCTAACCACCTCTACTGTGATACAACTTAAAAGGATACAGTATTTCCTCCTAGCTGTAAATTTCAGCAATGTTGAATGTGTACCATTCTACTTCATGTCACCGCAATAGAAATTTTTGTGTTTGTATAAGGGACGAAGGAGGAAACAATTTGAAGATCAATAAATATGAACATAAAAATTAAGCTTACCATGAATGCTATTGTACTTCTCAATGTAGATTCCCACTGGAAGCAGCTTTTAAGAAATTGCACTGTATTCCATATTGCCATGGTAATTTTTTTCACACGGTCTACATCTCTTGATAAGATCTGAAAAAATAAAAAGAAAAACAAGAAGCTAGATTTAAATACTCCATACAGTCTCCTTAGATGACTTAAACTGGTCATTTGAATTATGCTTTCTTTAGTTGCCAATTAATAAACCAAGTAACTGAGTGGAAATGTCCTAAATATATCTTTTGAAATTCTTTTCGAAAGGTGAACATTGATAGAAGAGAAAATTCAAGGAATCGCGTAGCTCCTTTGTTACAATAACATTCATCATAAAACTACAAGCAATCAGGGGTTTAGTGTCTATGCACTCACGTGTATATGTGTGTACATGTATGAAAGAGTGGGGAAAGATGGAGAAAGGGGAAACAGAAAAAATGAGTGATTGGGTTAGTTTGGCAAGAAATAGATTATGTTAAAGTAGAAGTATTCAAGAATTATAGCTCATATAATCTAGGGAAAATGTATACAGGAAGACGTAGGTGAGCAAAGGGTATCCCATATTACCTGTTCACATGTGCAAGCCTGAGCAAATTTCTCAATCACTCTGTTATAAGAGGGTTAATATTAGAACTAATTATAGGTAGTGGAGAAGATCCATGTACTTGGAAATATGTGTGGTGATAGATAGTCAAGTGATTTTAAGTGTTTGCATCAGCAAAGGTTCCAAATTTATGAGAAACTTTGGAACACAAGTGGTGAGTGGCACATGTGGCGGTCCTGACATACAGGAGAATCTTATTCTCCCAACCCCCGGGGGTCCAGACTCACCCCACAAAGAAGCCATGTTTGGCAAAGGAAATATCTTTTCTCCCAGGAGTAAGCAGATTCATTTCAATTTGTTTGTAAAGCACTGACCTCACCTACCTCAAATCAGGTTTTAGCTTTCAAGCAAACAGAACAAGCGGCAATAATAACACCAAAATAAGACTTCTACTCTAGTTACACAAAATAAATATTACACTCAATGTTATGGTAGATGGAAACAAAACATTCGGACACTTCTCTTAAGAAGTTCAAGTCTTTCTCAAATATGCCCAGACATTTGTGGGAAACAAACGGATGCTAAGATGCTCTTCTACTCACTGCTTTATGTAACACACAGCTGCTCACCCCAAAGGAAATGGTGGAAGTAATAAACAGCTTGAAAAGGGGACACTGTGTTCTTTGTTACACAGTTGAGGAGGGACAATAGGTACCGAGTGAAATCCTGAATTGTATCTGATTGTGGCAGGGAGGGACTCTGAAAAGAAATGCAAAGGTCATGCTTAAAATATGTACACTTTCCTTTGCTGGGTCCTTGTCTTACTTTTAGCTGAAATGACTGGAGAAGAATGAAGGGAAATGGACAGGAGAGATGTTAATTAACTTTTGGGAAAAATGCCAATACATTCCAAATAGGGACCACCCAAAAATCATAAAAAGTAGTATTGGCTCATAGGGCAGAATATCTGAAGGGAAACAGCCTAGAACTGGGACTAAAATGGTTGTCATTGCAGAAGGATAGGCACAGCATCTCTGGGTGGTGCCTGTGATTAACTTGTTCAGTTGGTAACCTAAAGGCCGGGGATTTGAAGCGAACCAGAGGCACCTCATAAGGACTACTTAGAAGAGAGTGAGACACCAAAATGCCCCTGGAGCACAATTCTACACAGACACACTCAGAGTCTTCAGCTGGTAGGCAAGGAAAATAAATCTGAAAGGGTGTTTATGGAGCCTGAATAGGAGGGATTTCTATTTGCAGAATAATCCAGGAGAACAAAGGCTGATAACGTCGGTCTCATCCAGTCAATATTTTGAAGTTATTGCTTGCTCAATGAGAAAAAAAATAATAAAGGTATCTTACTTTGATCTTACATTTCCCCTTATCAACAAACCAAATATAAATCACAAAACATCCTGATCAAATCCTGCCAATGGTTTCTAATCTACGAATGGCACAAATCTTTCCTGATCAAAGCCAGGTTTACTTAATTTAGTGGTATATTTGAAAAGATACAATAGCTGCAGTTTGGTGGAGGGCCAGCGACCATCTTGTGACTGTATATCAGCTGTCCTCAGTAGAAAGACTCAAGCAGTCAATCGTATGAAGATTGACCTACCCAAACCTCCTGCCACAGAATGGATTCCTGAACGGTTTATTTCCTGTTTCTTCTCTCTCCCCTTCTCTTAAAACCCTCACCATAAAAAGTCTACCTTGGGTCCTCTGCTTCTCTATGGAATCAGAATGATCTCTTTCCCTGTCTAGAATAACTTCTTCAAATAAACCTTATATTTAGATTTCTTTGAATTTTGATCATGTTAGTACTTTCCTTATCGATCCAATGTTTGTTTGTCTTTTGGTAAGAGGGTGGCAAAGAAAGAGGTGATAAAAAGGGTAGGATGGCACGTGACAAGGCACAAGATCTCTGAGCAATGAGTAGGCACCCTAACCAGTCAGTTGGCAGTACCAACCTACCTTTTTGGACAGCTTGCGGCTGTCTTCAATGTAGCGCTTTTCTCTGGGAGTAAAGGTCCTAATACTTGCTTTGACCTATAATGACAGACACAATTGTTAAAAATGACAGCACTTGTAAAAACTTAATTCTTCCTTTTCTTTTTTCTTCTTCGAGACTGGGAAGAATTGCGGAAATCAAAAGTTTTGCTTATAATAAAATGGAAATTATACCAATGCACCAGGTTTGTGGTGAGGAGTGAATGAAGTGGTAACAGAGAGCGGTCAGTAAGTGGCAGCCATCCTAGAGTAATCACAAAAATGGTCTACACCTCATTCCCCTCTCACAAGGCACTTGACTAACTGGTGCTCCACTCACCCTCTGTAGAGGCTGCCACTGACATTCACAGAGACTTACTGCACTTGTACTGGCATGCCACTCGGCAGTGCCTCGAGTGCCGAGGAACCTCTGCACTGGTCAGAAACGGTCACCATGAATTGACTGTGCTTGTTCCCAAACCTGTTCACCCCAGCTTTGCCTGCAATTGTGATCCCACAATTAATTACTGTCTAAGTGTTCAGAGTGAGAAAGAACTGAAAGAGAGCTGAAATATAATTTTGCTCTAGAAAGCCTCGAAAAGGTGACTGAAAAGATACTGTTATTGAGGCAAAGTTTTTCCAGGGAAAAAAATCTGGAGAGATTGTCTATTCAGCTTATTTAACAAGTGACTTGGAAGTAGCCTTCATTTTAAAGAAATGATAGCTAAAAGGTTATATGTGAGGGGCGTGAATTGTCAAAGGAACGGGGTATACAAGTATAGGTCCATACATAAAAGAAAAAAGGAGGAGAGGTACATTGAGTAAATGTGGATTTACATATTTTACATTAAAGTGCAATTTAATATAAATATTTTTCTTCTTAAACTGCCATTACACTTGTCATGATTGTGTGTTGCCTATCAGGTTACCAACTATGATAACCAATTTATACCCCAGGTACTTGATAATATCTCTGTCCAAAAGTCAACTGCTGCCTTGAAGAAAATTATAGATAATAAACAAAATGATAATAAAAAATTTCCCCTTTATTGTTCCCTTTTTCATGACATAAAGATTTATTGAGAATGAAGCAGCAGACTTTCTACTGGCTTGGCTTGATTCTGGGAGCTTTTTAGACACAGGACTGTCTTCCCCTTTCTATGCTGCTTCCAGTATGGAACACTGCTTCAAGTTCCCCCAAGTTAAGTTAGAGTCGGTCTGAAGAAGTTGGGGTGTGTGGCCAATGAGACTTACGGGATTGTATATGAGATCCAGCTCCAAATAAATAACTCCCTTAAAAGCTTGTTCTAAATCTTTATTCTTCAAGACATAGCAATTTGCTTGCCCATCTCTGATCTGTGAGGAAAAAGAAAAGGAAATGTTAGTTAGCTTTCCATCTGGTTTAAACCTAATTACCAGACCTAATTTTGGCAAAGTTGTGGATGATCATGGATAAAACAAACATTAAACTTATTATTAGTCAAACTCCCATTCAAGAGTGCTGTCAAAAATGACCAGAGTCGTGGTGGTGCCGTGGATTCAGCTGTGGGCTGCAAACCCTAACGTGCTACAGATCAGAAGAGACTACATGCAAAGGACAAATCCAGTACAAGGTGGTACCTGGGTTGGATACTGGAAGGAAAAAAACAATATTTATGAAGTAACTGATGAATTATGGGAAAAAACAAATTGGTGTTTAGTTTAACAGTATTGCATTAAGGACAGTTTCTAAGTTCTGACAAATGTATCATGCCAATGTCACATTGTTCAAGGACCTCATCAGAGGAAACTGGGTGAGAGGCATATGAGCATTATCTTTGCAACTTACCCATATCAATAGATTTTATCTAAAGGGATTCCAAAAATAAAACATATATTAAGATATCTTTAGAAATAAAGAATTAATTCGATTTTTAATTTTTTAAAAGTTTTCACTAGCCAGGATCTAATGTACAAATAAATATAGCTAAATATTTGGAGAAAATCTAAATATTTACTATATACAAAGTATCAGAAAACCTTGAAAATAAACAAATCCCTCTGATATCACTCTGGAAACACATCAATTCCACACTCTGATCTGCTGTTTGACCTCACTCCATGAGGTATCTAGGAGCCAGATCCCGGACCACTTTGTAAATTTTTTAGATCCCACTTAAAATCATTCTCTTTTCACATCTGGGAGTGGTGATGCTTTATTATACACATTAGTGTGTATATTGATTCAATATTTGGCTTTTATAGGAAGTCTACACTATTAATTAAAAGGGGGATCAGCAAACTCCATTTGGCACTAGAATGAACAAAGGTTGAAAACAACTTGAAAAAATTGAGGGCATGAAGTCTGAGCCATATTTTAAATTGCTATTGCTGTCACTACAAGTATTTAGCACAAGTATTCTTATCAAAGGTGGTGGAAATGAGTTGAATAAGTCACCGGGGGAAACAGCCATTCCACATTACAAGGGAGAGGTCACTTTCCTTCCCGAAGTCACCCCACCTCTCCAGATTGAATAGACTTTAAACAGAAAGATGGCTTTCCTGGCCAGTGGCTGAGAGGAAAGGGGGCGCCCCATAAAGACCTGGTTTCCTTCTGAAACGGTGTCCAAACAGGATTCTGAGCTTCCGCTTTTATCCAGTCTCACTTAATAAATTGGGGGTGTTACAGTTGAAAAAAGAATAAAGACAAAAACAGCATGATAATTTGCCAAGCTGAATTTGGTCCAACTTAGCTTTGCCTCAAATCACAGTCATTACACAGTCATCTTAAAATTTCCATGACTTCTTAAGGGTTAGAAAAGGTCAACATAAGAACCATAGCTATCTGTATAAAATGAAATACTTTAAACAAAAGGGGCTTTTTCTTCTTTTACTTATTTGCCTTTCTTTCTTTTTTCCTGCTAAATGACCACATCCACTTTCTCAATGCCCTTGCATATGTCAGCAAAATACGGAATTCACAGAGGAACATTAAAGCAGTCATTAAAGCTACAGACCTAAGAAAAGCTATCATCTTTAGCACAGTAACAAAATCATCTTACATTTTAAAATTAAGCACTCTAAAATTTATAAAGTTTTTGAAAATTATAGGGCCCTCTCCAGCACCCATGTTGGATGCTGGAAAATGAAAATTTAATTTCCACAAACATCACAGTCCCTTTCCTTTCCTAGGCAGAAGTTTGTATAAACCTTGCTAAATTTTTATAGAGAATTTATATTCATTAAGTATTCACCTATGAAAAAAGTACTTATTTATTTGCCTAAGTGTTTAAATAGGAGCTCTGATGGCATAGTGGTTGCACATTGGGCAGCGAGCCAATGGGTCAGCAGTTCCAAACCACTAACTACTCTTAGGAAAAGAAGGGAACACTTTCTACAACTTTAAAGAGTGGCCTTAGAAACTTGGGAGCAGTGCTAACCTGTTCTAGAGGATCATGATGAGCAATCAGCAACTAGATGGCAGTGACATTCGTTTTTTGTAATTGTGATCGATCGATAGATAGATAGATAGATAGATAGATAGATATAGATAGATAGATAGATAGATAGATAGATAGACGGCTTTTACATTATTTTTCTCACCAAAGTGATTTGTCAATTTACCTAAATTTTAAACTGGTAAATAATATTGAAACTATCAGTAAACCATAGTTTACTAATTAGCCTCCTGGTGCGCATTTGGTTAGTCAATTTGTTTCACTGAACATTTCTCCCGCCACCAGAGGGCAGTGATGCCTAAAAAAAACTAAAAAAATGAACATTTCAAAAGGGGTAAAAAGTGAACAAAAGAGAAAGCTTTTATTAGTTTATAATTAGGATAATATATTTAGGATCTCAAAAAATCAACACATTTGAGTATATAATATCAAATTTAAAAACTGAAATAGAAATCAATGAGAGTATGTTAAGAATATATTCATTTTCCACTCTTTATTTATTAGAATTTACATAACAAAATTATAGGACAAAGGGTTATTCTGTAATATCTCAACTTGCAAAATTCCTTTATGCTACAATTTATAAACTAGGAAATGAAGCTAAACACCTTATCTAAAATGATGATTATCATTTGAACTTGTTGCTGCTGCTAGGGCTGTCAAGTCAGTCTCAATTCTTGGCAACATTGGGTACCACAGAACAAAACCCTGTTGGCTCTGGTGTCCTATTGTTTATAGCACTATACAGTGTCTAAACACTTATCAACTCAGGCAAATAAAGCCCATTAAAATAGAAAGAAACCATAAATATGTTTGCTCCCTAGGCATTATTAGATGGTACCTTGAACTACAACCTAGGTTTGATTTTGACATCCTTGTCATTCAAGGTGAAAAAGAAACCTGAGGTAGATGAGATGCTGTCAGTTCATGTGCAAAGTCTCCCTGGGCTGTCATCTAGGGTGACTGAATTTCAGTCCAAAATAGTAGGTCAGGTCTTTGACTTTTGTGCTGTTAGTTTGCTTATCTTCCCCATCAGCCTACTAGATCACTGCATGGCATAGACATCTATCCATTTGTCTACTAGCTGAAAGGTTGGCAATTGAAATTTACCCACATGTGCCTCAGACAACAGGTCGACCGAGCTGGTGAAAAACCTTGGGTTGTTTGGCTCTCCAGACCAGAGGTGATCGTGATTCCCAATGGGTTAGATGGAAACCAACAGCAATAGCAAATGGGCTTCTTGGTTTATGGCAGCCATTTTTATCCAGCAGGTTGTTGATTTGATCCATACTGTGTGATATCTTAAAAGTCCGCTCCCTCGTTAATCATGTTTTTAATTCATTTATATAGGATTTAACCAGTACTATAGCAGCCTATATGGAGCAAGTTTGCTTTCAATATTTGATCTTTAATACATCTAGAAATAATTTTTAGTTTAGCGTAATACACTGCTACATACTTCTCTTAAGGGATAAGCAACCAATTTTTCTGAGAATCACTTATTAAACAACCTTAACTTTTTCTCAAAGACTTACTGTTTCATATATGTTATATATTAAAATGACTCCATTTGTTTAATGAGGTCCTTCAATTTAAAATTCTCTGACATGAATCTTGGACACTGTGGTTTTTTATTTTATGTTGAATAGTCTTTGATGTGTTTTTTGTTTTCAAAAATGTCTTTTATTGGACATAGTCATTGAATTTTTATTTTGTTTTGCTCTTTACTGTGATCTTCTCCACAACTTACTTTCATTCCAATTTTATACTCTCTTTATGCTAATAGACAATCAAAATAACCTGCAAGTAATATGTCTCATTTAATATTGATATTTTTCCTTTTCTTATCTTTTGCACTAGCTCGGTCTGGCAAAAATGCTTAATTTCTAACTACTAATTCATAAGCATAAAAACAGCCCTATCCAGCTGTCTCGGAGATGCCTTTCAGTGAGCAACCAAATGTATTAACCAGGTGCACTTCCCTGGGGGCCCGTTGACTAACTTAAGTCTCCTAACAATTTCTGTGCAGTCCTTACTATTATCTTCATCCTACAGATGCAGAAAGATAGAACCTTTTAGCTGTAAGTCTGATATTCCTGACATTCCAGGCATCTTGTTAACTATGTGCTTCTCAATCACAACGTTATGTATTTTTTATTCCTAATCAAGGATAAGTGTTGGATGTTGACTGAGATTAACATTATTCCCTCTTTAGTATATCGAATTGTAAAATTAATGGAAATATATGTATGTCCTAGTAGAATACCAGAAAAGGTAAATACTTTCCATTTTACTAAATCTGTGCGTTTTATATCAGAGTTATTTTAGTTTCAGGGAATATATTAAAAACTTTCCCATTTGGGGCTCATGTTCTTTAAAAGACTTTCCTGTATCCTTAACATTTTCAACAACCTGTTCATAAAACAATTTAGTCCTGCCATTTTCTTATTTAGGGAGAGAAATGCTACTGTCCTTTAGACCCTTCTGTAATTAATTATTTTTACTAAAAGAGCACACTCAGTATCTGATTATCCAAGTCCTTCTTAATCATGCTTTTTAATATAATATTCTTTGCTGTTTTTCTTCATTCATTTCTCCAGAACTGGAGCTATGCTACTGTTATAGTTGATTGGTGAAGAATTTGTATTTTGACAAGTTCTCCATGGTATATTTGACTTATTATTTATTCAAGTATTTCATCATCCTCAGTAAAGATGAATAGTGTTCTTCATAGATATTCCTTATGTTCTTTAATTTTCCTGCATTTTAATCTTAAATGTTGGTAACTTTAAAAAATCCACTGTTTTCATATTTCCTATGTTATTGTCCTCTGCTTCATTTTATGTTCTTGGAATTCCTTTTGTTGAGACAGTTAATTGCTTTCAACTTTTCATGTTTAATGATGAAACCATTCAATGTTATGAATTTCCTCTGAATAAACTTTTGGCCTCTATCCATAAGGCTTTATATATAGTGTATTTTGAAATAACCTATAATTGCACTTTTACATTACCTAATTGGCTCTTTGGGGAGAGAGTATCTAATGGTTTAACATTTGCTTGAATTTTTGATATTAATTTCTTTATATCATAGCATAATAATAATGGTGCAATGTCACCTTTTACCTACCTGAAGAGGCATGTTTGACCCACAGCTGAATCAATATCTGAAATTGTGAAATGGGCATTGGAGTAGGATATTTTAATATTTTATATGTGAATGTAAACTAACTTTGAGTATTTCTAAAAACCATGGTGAGGATTCACTAAAAAGGAGATCCCAGGGTTTCACGCCAAAAATTTAGTAATGATAAAGTAGTGTATTGTAATCTTTGTAAACAAATCCCTTGATTTACTTTTCAACCATTTGGGTATTTAAGAAATAGCACACCATGGTTTTATAATAATTTTGGAGCTGGATAGATAATATATATAATTTTGTGATGTTAATTCTTATATTTTTTCTTTGTATTTCAAGTGCTTTAATATATGTGGCAAATTATTCACATCAAAGTTTAATATTGTCCTAACCTTATTAATAACTACTTTTTAATCTATAAATTTCCTTCTCTGCAATATGTAAATGTTTCTGATTTACATTTTGTTTATATTTGCATGATATTTTTGACATCCATTTCTCTGCCACTGGGTCTCATGCTTCTTAAAAAGGCAACTGATTTTATTTTGACTCAATGTGAGAGATTTTCCATTTAATAAAAAAGTTTACCCTTTCACCATTTATCATCATGCAAGATAGGCTTAATTTGATTCTTGTCATCTAATAAAGGAGAAATTTGAGGGCCTCACTAATCATTTATCTCTATCTCCTACCAGTCTCTCTTCCTAATCAGGTATCATCCAGACAATATACTGCAGACACTTTGGGAAAATTAAACCACATTAGAGGTACCTCTTCCTGGTTTCCAGAGTCAATCAATAAATTTGTTTATCTCATTTCACTTATTGATATCAATGGATATACTGGACCTTGAATAGGTGCAGAGGAAAGTAGTCCATATATTTAAAATATTACTCTTCTAAGAAAGGAAGCCCTGATGCATGCTATAACAAAAATGAACCTCCAAAGCATAAGGTGGAGTAAATTAAGTCAATCATCAATGGATGAATATTGTATGATCCCATTTCCATGAAATATCCAAAATAAGCAAATGTAGAGAGACTAAAGGTTACTTACTAGTAGTTACCAGGGGGAAAGAAGTATGTGATTCTGCTAAGAATTACAGAAAACTTAGGAATGGGCAGTAATAACAGCTGTGTACCCTGATGAATGTCAATGAAATATATATGTAGACAATGTTAAAATGGCAAGAGTTTGTTATATGCACACACACACGGTCACAAAAATTTTAATTGCCATTATAGCCCTGTACTTGAGTTCAAAACTTGTTATCACAGTCTCTTACATGACTTATCCTGCCTCCTTTTTCACTCCCCTGGGCTCTGATTTCTCACCCAGGACTCTTTTCAAACTCTACACCTGAATAACAAAACTTTTACAACATGATATACACATATATATATTTCTTTAATTTGACAATTTTCCATAAATATTGATGCAACTAATTATTTAATGACCAATATATCAGCACTGACCTAAAATCATTGTGTATAGTCATAGCAAAACAAAGCCCAGGGCTTGCCATCATGGGTGAATCTTGGACTAATTCTTAATTTAAAATGCAAATGAAGATGTGAACCAGCATTTATATGGTATAAGCAATCTAAAACATTGGTCCAATCAAATATTTTCCTATTTTATGGATGAAGTCATAAAAAATGACTTTCAGAACCATCCTGAATTGGGTCATTTGGTAATTTGAAGAGAGTAAAAGTATGCATGAATTAAATAAATGATATAGACTAGAAGAATACACCCTGATTATCAGGATGGACATCTGATGCCTTAATTAAGAACGGCTGTTGTTGGATGCTGTGTCATCAATTCTAACTCATAATGGCCTTCAGCACCACAGAATGACACTGCCTGGTACTCCATCATCTTTATAACTTTATTCGAACCTGTTGTTGCCACCACTGTGCCAGTGCCGCTCCTTCCTCTTTGGTGCTCACTCTCTACTTTACCAAGTCTGGGATCCATCTCCATGCTGGTACCTTCTGTGCCATCCCCTGAGCATGTGAAATCTCCTATGGCTCATTCTGGTTGTACTTCATCAAAGACAAATCTGTCTGTTCATCTAGAAGCCCACTCTGTATGTGCTAATACCAGAATCCTTTGCAAACACTGGAATCCAAAGACATCTTCAATCTTCCTTTTTAGGGGAGGCATCACTGCCCTCTGGTGGTGGGAGTAGGAGGCCCAGCCTTGCTCCTAGAGAGCTGCTGCTGGATTTGAACCTCCAACCCAGTGGGCTGCAATGCCAGGCACAACCAGTACGCCAACAGGGCTCAGCCCAATCTTCCTTTTTCAATGTCCGATTTTTCACATGCATTGAGAATGGCAATATTAAATAAATCTATTGAATCATTAAGTTCTTGGGAGAAAGCTTCCATTACCTCAGTTGTTTAAAACTCCAAAATGAGCTTATCTTTTTACGGTGCATTTTTGCTATGTTAATGATTAAAGGAGTGATGCAGAAATGGCAAAATTAGGACTCTTCAGATTGTAATACATTCCAAAGGCAATCTCTTCCTAATCAGGAGTATATGGATTAAAAGTTGTGCATATACATATAATCTTTCTTTTAATCAAGTGTTTATTTTAAAAGTAAATTGAACTGAAATCAAATATATGAAAGGATGGTTCATTTGTCAAATTCTGGCAATGCTAATAACAAGATGGCTAAGCATATGTACATAGCTTAAATAATCCATCACAACTAACAAATATACTTAGTTTAGTACATGGATTTGAAATGAAGCAAGAGGCACCCAGCATGCTCACCTTGATTAAAAAGATATAACTAATCAGAAGAACAGGTTCTTTGTTTAATGGACTTAAATCCATTTTGCACACTATCATTGGGAGTGAGTGAGATTACATTCTGTGCTTTACACTTCGACATTTTAAAACCTGGTTAGCATTTTCTCTGAAAATGTCAGTCAAATTGTTCAATGACTTGAGTAAAGGAAATATAATCTCACAAATGTTCTTCCCACTCTCCTTGAAGAAGCGCAATTTCAAATCTAAATTTATTACTGGATACAGTAATACATATTCTATAGAAATGTAGTACAAAGTCAGTGGAACCAGTTTTTTAATTCTTCCTCCTACACAAAGATAAAAGGGTAAACTGTTATACCATAGGAAGCACACAATCTGAAATTTAAAGGTTTTTTTCTTTGATGCTGAATTCTAGGAGTTTTGAAACAATTCCTCCAAGAAGCTTTCTTCCTTCTTAATTTTTTACTTAAAAAAAAAAAAGTTTTCTTGGAGTGTACTTCAACTGTTTACACCACCCAGGAATTCTTACTACACACCGCACCAAACTGTTTTCCAGAGAACAGCACTAATAGCCAGATAAATGATTCAGGGCTCCCATTGTAAGAGAATACATCCCAAATGCACTCAAACATTTCATGATTGGCTGTAGGCCAGGGATTCTTAACCTGTGGGTTGTGACCCCTTTGGGGTGGCCTGACCCACAGGGGTGGCCTGATTCATTGCAGTAGCAAAATTACAGTTATGAAGTAGCAATGGAAATAATTTTATAGTGGGGTCACCACAACATGAGAAGCTGTAGTAAAGAGTCAGGGCATCAGGAATGTGGAGAACCACTGCTCTACACCCTCAATCTCCAGCTTCCCTGCTCACTCTGAGGTCCAGGTGCCCCACCTCTGCTTGCTTCGAGGGAATGGTCTTTCCATCTGTTTTAAGCATTGTCAATCCCCTGCCCTCTGTCTTATCCATCTGTCAATAACAGAATCCTACAACTCCTTTACCTCCTAAATCGTCTCCACTTGTTCTCATTACCTTGACCCTTGTGAATGATCCTTTATAGCTAATGTCTGGGTGGACTCATTCAAAAGGCATTTATTCAGCAAGACAGGTAAATCTCTATCTGTAATCCACCCTCTGCCACACTTAACAAAGTGGTGCACAGAAGCCTGATGCCTGCCAAATAATAAGTAACTTAATAAGTATTTTAACATAATGTCAAAAGCTAATGTTCTGATGACAGACTACTTAAGCTCAAACCTTGACTCTATTATTCACCAGGTATGGGATCCACAATCAACTTGGTAACCTTTCTGTAGTCCTCTTTTCCCATATTCAAATAGCAATGGTAATAATAAAAAATACCTAATTAGGTTATTGGAAGGTTACTGGAAGAAAGACAAGGCTTTCTACTACCATAGTTAGTCTCGAGGAGGGTCCAAGATGGCGCCAAAGTAAGCAGTCCAAACAGGGAGCTCCGGTAAGTCTGGTGTCCAGGAGGGCACGTGGAAGTGCTCTGGTGAGTGGAAAGGTGCCTACGAGGGGCTCTCCTTTGCCAGGAGGTTACCCTTCCCCCACATCTGCTTTCTTTTAAGCCCCAGAGATCTGGGTTCATATATCAGAGATTTCCCGCCGGGGGCCAACCTTTGTGCAAGTTCCCGCCAGCCAGGACCGACCCCAACCCACTGACTAACCCGGGCCCTGTGAACAGGATGGTCTTCGTGTGGAGCGCCCCAGGGCTAGACTAGAGCATCACACACCCACAGAGGCAATCCACTCCCCGCACCCACTTGAGGCAGGCTGTGTGTCTCCCACGAATCCCCTCCGCGCAGGGGGATAAAGGTGACTATGCCTACAGGCTCGGCTCCCTCCCTCCAGACTCCCAGGGATGAACCGCCAGCAGTTTCCACTGCCTGCGGCCAGTGTACCCATGGCCATTGCCTGGACCGCCTCCTGCCACCAGGCAGCCATGCTTGCCAGGTCAGTGGGAACTCGACCCCATTATAGGGACCTGACCCCAGGGAGCGCCCCAGCACTCCCTGTGCACCAATTCCCCTGTTCTGAGCCCAGGTAGCCCTCTGCACAGAAGCTCCTGGAAAGGAGGGTGAGGTGGGAGCTTTTCAATGCCCAGAGCTTCTCAATGCCGCTTCCCCTAGTGGGAGCCGGGGCTCTAACGTCTCCAGCGGCACCGTGATCCTCCTCCCGCCTGGCCTAGAGCAAGAGTCAGGCCCATTGAGTCTCCGGCAAGGGCACGGTCCTCCTTCCGCCTTTCCTAGCTGGGGAGCCTGGACCCTCAAGTCTGGCTCTGCTCTGCGGCCCTCCTTTGGGCTTTCCTAGGTGGAGAGCCTGGCTCCTTGAGTCTGGCACTGCCCTGTGGTTCTCCTCCTGCATTTCCTAACTGGGGAGCCTGGCCATTTCAATCTGGCTTTGCCCTGTGATCCTCCTCCGACCTTCCCTAGCTTGGGAGCCAGGCCTCTTGAGGCGCGCACTGCCCCCTGCCAGGTGGCACGGATCTTGTACTGCCTGGCGGGCAGCCACCCACTTTCTCTAGCATGTGTCCTGAGCTGCCCCGTTTTTCCTACCACTGGAGCATGGCAGACAATGGGAATCTGGGCTCCTGAGCCATTGTTTATTGCCCACTGCATGTTGGCAGCCTATTGTGTGCCTGGGAGCCTCTGAGCCCCTAAGTCTGTCCTCAGAACCTTGTGAGACCCAGAGTCTGTCCCGAGGAGCCTATGTGTACAGGAGTCTGTGGGGGAACAAGGGTATAGTTGGTTTGGTCCAGGACATTAGGTTAACTTCTGCGGCCTCGGCAGTTGGGATTCTGTGTTGTTTGTGTGTCTTGAAGTCTGTGTGTTGGCGAGTGTGTGTACCTCGGAGCCTGTGTGCCCCAAAGTCTGTCACCAGGGGTCTGTGTTCATGGATTCTGTGTAGGAATAAGTGGCCAGCTGGCTGGGCCACTGGGCGGAAGCAGGGAGGCTGCTGTACTCCTCAGAGAGGAAGTCTGTGTACCCCCCAAATCTGGGTGTCCAGGAACTGGTGGTCCGCAGAATCTGTCTCTAGGAGCCTGTGTGCACAGAAATCTGTAGGTGAACAAGGTTTCAATTGGTCTGATCCAGGGTCTTGGTCTAACTTCTGCGGCCTAGACAGCTGGGAGCCTGTGTTGCCTGTGTGCCTGGGAGTCTGTGGGCCTTAGAGTCTGCCCCTAAGAGCCTGTGTGCATAGAATTGGTGTGGGAATAAAGGACAGCTGGTTGGCTCAGGACTTAAGCTGAACTGCTGCAACCTCAGTGCCAAAGATGGGAGCCTGCTTCACTGTACAGTGTGGAAGTCTGTGACTGGGAGTCTCTGTGCCCAGGAGTCTGTGTACATGGGAATAAGCATGGAAACAAGGGGACAGCTGACATTTAAGACAAAACAGTACCTGCCTACACAGGTACTAATCTCCACAGTAAAACACAGGCATCCAATGAAAACATCAACACCAATCACTCTGAAAGTACACAAGGGCCTTTGGTAACCGAGGAACATGGCACTAACTCTTCAAAAGCGTCACGTAAACAATAGAATACCACATTAATGCTAATAAGTAAACAAGAAAGGCAAACCACAGCAACAGATCTCATTACACTCATAGAAGAATCTGATGTGGATCTGCCACAAAAAGAAATTCTTAGAAGATTGATAGGAGAAATAAAAGAGATGAAGGAAGCTACACAGACAAAGGATGCAATGATAGAAAGGATAAAGTCCCTCTGATCCTTGTGCGCAGGGTTGCTAATCTCACAAACAGATTGGATGAGGCTGAGATTTATATCAGTGATCTTGAAGACAATCAGGTTGACCTCAACAAACGTGAAAGACAATCAAACAAGATAATAAAAGAGACAGAGGAAAACCTGAGATCTATGAGTGATGCTATGAAAAGGAACAACAACTGAATCATTGGCCTACCAGAACAAGACACAGTGAAGAAATCAACAACTAATTTAACAAGGGAATTTCTGAAAGAAAATTTCCCTAACCTAGTGAATGAGAAACAGGAAGCAGAGAGGACACTGAGTAGTCTAGACCCCCTGGAAAAACGCATCAAGGCATATAATAAACTATCCATCTTCGAAGAAAAAGTGAAAATTCTGAGAACAGCAAGAGAAAAGAGGATGATCACATATAAGGTCTCTCAGGTAAGAATATGTGCAGGCCTATCAACAGAAATCATGAAGAGGAGATGAGAGTGGACCAACATCTTCCAGAAGTTGAAGGAAAACGCCTCCTCTAGAATTCTTTACCCTGCAAAGCTATCTATCAAGATAGATGGGGAAATAAGGTTCTTTCAAGATAAGGAAAAACGTTAAAGTATATGACATGAGACACCCAACCCTGAGGAAAATCCTTACCGACTCACTATAGCCAGAAGATCAATACCTACCAAGCGCAAACAGGAGAACATCCTATACTCCAACCTCACCCAGGAGCCAATAGACTAACCACAATCACCAAGAACATATAGCCACAGGTTGAAAACATAGCAATAAAGAAGCCCCCCACCCCAAATGAAAACACAACAGAGCTATGAGAAGGGGAATAAGAAAACACACACACCAAAAAACACAAAAGGCCAGCAATGAACTCACAGATTGGGATAATAACTCTAAATTTCAATGGCCTAAACTCAATCATGAAAATAAAAAGGTTGGCTGACTGGCTTGGAAAACATAATGCATTAATCTGTTGCCTGCAGGAAACACATCTTAAGCTCGCAGACAAGGATAAATTAAGAATAAAAGGCTGGAAGAGGATTTATCAGGCTAATGGTGAATCAAAAAAAAAAGCAGGGGTTTCAATCCTAATCTCAGATAAAACAGACCACAAGGTTCAAGCCATAAAAAGAGACAAGGAGGGGCACCTTATTATGCTCAAGGGAAAACTTCACCAGGAATCAATGAGCATAATAAATATATATGCATCAAATGAGATACCTGAGAAATTTTTCAAACAGACTATTCAGAACATGAAAAAAGATGTTACAGACTCAACAATTATAATAGGAGACTTTAACACGCCACGATCAGAGAAACACAGATCTTTTGGAAAAAAGCTCAGCAAAGAGGTTATAGAACTCAATACCACAATAAGACAACTAGATTTGATAGACATATTCAGGGCCTTCCATCCAAATGCAAAAAAAATACACATACTTCTCAAGTCCACATGGCGCATTTTCAAAAACTGACCACATGCTGGGACACAAATGACGCATAAGTAAGTTCAAACACATAGAGTTCATACAGATGTCCTTCTCTGGCCACCATGCCATAAAGCTGAAGATTAATAAAAGGACCAGTAGTAAAACAAGGGCAAACAATTGGAGATGAATAACAAACTTCTGGAGCATGAAATAGAAGGGAGATCAAAACATTTCTAGAAATTAATGAGAATGAGAATACATCGTATCCAGACCTCTAGGATGCTGCAAAGGCAGTTATCAGGGGTAGCCTGATTGCAATAGGAGCATATATAATAAAGAAAGAGAGTCTTATGACAGACACGTTCTCACAAAAACTCCAACAACTAGAACAGAGTCTGCAGAATAATCCCTCTAACAGTTAAAAAAAAAAGAAATAATAAAAATTAGGGCAGAGTTCAACCACTAGGAAGACAAAAAATGATGCAAAACAGTAATGCAGCTAAAAGCTGGTTCTTTGAAAAGATCAATAAAATCGACAGGCCACTGGAAAAGCTGACCAAAGAAAGGAAAGAACAAGCAACAATAGACAGGATGAGGAATGAAATGGGGGAAATAACAACAGATCCTAATGAAATTAAAAGGATTATCACAAAGTACTATGAAAATCTGTACTCCAACAAGTTCAACAATCTGGAAGACATAAACAAATACCTGGAAAAACAATCCCTCCCTAGACTATCCCAAGTAGAGGTCAAGAAACTAAACAATAAAAGAGATAGATATGCTTATCAAGAATATACCAACAAAAAAAGCTTCTGGACCAGACGGCTTCACTGGGGAATTCTATAAGGCTTTTGGGGAAGAGCTGGCACTAATCTTCCACACAGTTTTCCAGGGTGTAGCAATGGATGGAAAACTCCCCAATTCATTTTATGAAGCCAGTATAACTTTGATACCCAAACAGGGAAGGGATTCCACTGGATTAGAGAACTATAGACCAATATCTTTAATGAACATAAATGTAAAAATCTTCAACAAGATATTGGCAAATAGAATACAAATATATATAAAAAGCATAATCCACCTGTATCAGATAGGATTCATCCCAGAGATGCAAGAATGGATTAACATCTGTAAATCCATCAATATTGTACATTATATTAATTAGATGAAGTATAAGAACCATATGATAATATCTATAGATGCAGAAAAAACATTTGACAACATCCAGCACCCTTTCCTAATCAAGACACTCAGACAGATAGGAATAGAAGGACAGCTCCTCAAGTGAATACAAGCTATCTATGAGAAGCCAACAGCTAACATAATAGTCAATGGAGTAAAGACTAAATCAATCCCACTGAAGAAGGGGACTAGACAAGGATGCCCCTTATCCCCACTACTATTCAGTATAGTACTGGAGGTCTTAGCAAATAACATAAGACATCCAAGGTATCCAAATGGGAGAGGAGGAGATCAAATTATCATTATTCGCTGATGACATGATCCTGTACAACGCAAATCCCAAGAGCTCCACAACCGAAGTGCAAACAGCAATAGAGGAATATGGAATATGGCAGAATACCAGATCAACAAACAGAAGTTGATTGGTCTGCTCTACACATCTGACAAGACCACAGAAGAGGAGCTCAAGAAAGTCGTACCGTTCACAATAGCCAAGAATAAATTGATGTACCTAAGGATATATCTAACCAAAAAAAAAAAAGAAAGAAAGAAAAGACCTATACAAGGAAAACTACAAAACCCTACTGCAGGAAACAAAAAGTGATCTCCACAAATGGAGGAACATCCCATGCTCATGGTTTGAGAGACTCAATATAGTACAGATGTCTATCCTCCCCAGGACACTTTATAAGTTCAATGCTATCCCAATACAAATACCAACAACATTCTTCAGAGAACTGGAAAAAATGACCACCAACTTTATATGGAGAGGGAAAAAAATCCAGAATTAGCAGGAATCTCCTCAAGGATAAGAACACATTTGGAGGGCTGGCTTTATCTAACTTTCACACTTACTACAAAGCCATAATGCTCAAAAGAGCATGGTACTGGAATAATGACAGATACACAGATCAATGGAAAAGAATAAAATCATTAGCATTATAAACAACTGATTTTCCACAAGGGCCCCAAAAGCAACAAGTGGGAGGGTGAGGCCTTATTTAACAAAGAGTGCTGCAGACAATGAAAATCCGCATGTACAAAAATGAAACAGGAACTCTACCTTACCCCATGCACAAGAATAAACTCGAGGTGGATCACGGACCTGGAAGTAAAACCACAAACCAGCAGGGCCATTAGCGAGAGAATCACGGAAAATTTTAAGAACCTTGACCCAGGAAATATAAAGGCTAACTGCAGTAGGACAGGATACACAGGCAGGGGAACCTGAAATTGACAAATGGGACTTACTAAGAATAAAACACATGTGTGCATCAAAGTACTTTACCAAGTGGGTAGCCAAGCAACCCACAGACTGGGAGAGGATTTTTAGCAACAGTACAACAGACAAAGGGCTTATTACAAAAATCTACAATACCCTCGTTTCCTGCAAGAAGATGAAAACAGATAACCCTCTGAAGAAATGGGAAAAAGAACTGAAAAGAAGTTTCACTAGGGAGAAGGTCCATATGGCCAATAAACATATGAGAAAATGCTCCCACTCACTAACCATCGGAGAAATGCAGATCAAAACAACCAGGAGATTTCATCTAACGCCCTTGTGGCTAGCCCAGATCAGAAAATCAGAGTGCATCAAATGTTGGAGGGGATGTGGTGAAATAAGTGGTCATGTAGATAAGTACGGCACTACATATCTATAGCCACTATGGTAAGCAGTCTGGCGATACTTAATGAAAATGGAAGTTGAGCTACCCTATGATCCAGCTATCCCACTATTGGGTATATATCCAGAAGAGGCAAGAAATAAACCACAGACAGTGGTATGCAGACCAATGTTTATTGCAGCACAATTCACAATCACAAAGACTTAGAAGCAATCTAAATTTCCATTAGTAGGTGAATGGATCAGCAAACTCTGGCACATACAAACAATGGAGTACTATGCCTCACTCAAAAGCTCTGACGAGCACATGAACCACATCTCTGTGTGGGAAGAATGGGAGGAAATTATGCTAAGCAAAGTCAGTCAATCACAAAAGGCTAAGTACTGCATGAGCCCCCTAAGGTAAGTAGAAACAGTATGGTGGGTATAAAAGATAAGACTCCTATACCATAACGGTTGGTCTAAGATGTAGGGTAAGGGGAGGAGGTACACATCCAAACCCAGGGAGGTACACATTGGGTGCAACACAGTAATGGGAGGAGGATGAGGGTTTGGAGGATATAGGGAGATAAAAGGGAGTTCAAAAGTCAAAGGATAACAGAGGGAACAGGGCACTAATCCACCCAGGCGGGGAGTACTGGTCATGTCTCCCCAGAAACCAGAGTGGGTAAACAGAGCTAGAGTTGGACGCAACCAGAGTCAGATGGACTCCATCTATAGAAGTGGGCCTGGCAGAGAACGGGTTGGGGGAGGGGCCAGCATCCCACACCCACAGGGACAAAGACAAGAAGGGAGCAAGAGGAAGAGAGCTGGTCCAAGCTCCACGTTGACACATGATGCTCAGAGAAATACATCCCTCTGGAGATCCAATGCACCAAAGAAAGGACTGGGCAAAGAACAGGTTGGGGCACACTGGCTCCCTACTGAAGCAGAAAGTATCACAGAGCACTTTGGGAGTCACATGGTGGGGATGCAATGCGAACCCCCCACACATACACACCCCGCTCCATACACACACACACACAAAAAAAAATCAAGATGGGAGTACTCCTAGTCAGAGTCAGGAATAAAGAATGACAGGGTAGGGACTTAAGGCCCACTGGTGGGTAACTGGTCACCCCTTTACAAGGGAGTCATGGGGAGGAGACAGACCAGTCAAGGTGCAGCCGGGGAGTGATGATGCATACAAGTTTCCTCCAGTTCCTGAAGCCTTCCTCCCCCCCAACCATCATGGTCCCAACTCTACCTTACAAATCCAGATGGACTGGAGAAGGTACACTAGTAGAGAGGGGAGCTGGAGATATGGGGAAACCAAGATGGATGAGCCCTTTGGGCCAGTGATTAGATTGGAACTACTGGGTCGGTGGAGAGAAGTGGAGTAGAGAGATGGAACCAACTGCAAGGATCTACACATAAGCTCCTATTTGAAGGACTGGCATCAAAGGAGTAGGTAGAGGGAGGTATTGGGCAGTGTAAGATATGACAGAACGATAATTATTTATAAAGTATTGAGGGGTGATGGGGAAGGGAGAGCAGGGTAAGAGGGGAAAGGATGGAAAAGCTGATACCAAGGGCTCAAGGGACAACGCGGATGTTTGGAGAATGATGACAGCAGCAGACATGTGAAGGTGCTTGGCACAGTATGTTTATTTATGTATTGTGAAAAACAATATACGAGCCCCTAATAAAGTGATTTTTAATTTTAAAAAGTGTTAAAATAAAAAAAAACACAAATGGCTAAAAATCATCATAAAACTAAAAAATAAGATAAAATAAAATTAACATAAAAAAAGAGTTACAGTCTCAGAAAAACACTGATGCAATTCTACCCTGTCCTCCAGGGTTGCTATGCATCAGCATCAATTTGATGGCAATGCATTTGCATTTTTTATTAAAGTACTACAGAATGTTCAGTAAAGGTCAGAAATTCAAAGCCACAAGTCATTTCAAGGGAGAAAGATAATGCTGACTGCTCCCCTTAGTGATATCCAGATATTCAGAAATTATTTATAGGGTCACTATTATTCAGAATTTACTCAATGGCAATAGATTTTGCAGAGGGGTTAGATTGTTGGAAGGACATAGCAAAGAGATTGCTAGTTAAGTATCATTCGATAGGTATTAACTAAAGGAAAAAAGCAAAACAAAACAATAATGACAGATCTAAATAAAAGGCCCTTTAAGCATACTTTCTGAACCTCTAGTATTATTTGAAAATGACATGAATAGTAAAATAATGACAGCCTATCATATACCTTACATCAAATCTATGCTGGACTGAGAGAGAGTGAATGTTTAGGGATTGCATGTTTCAAGTGCACCTCAGATCATCAGGAAGACACAGAGATACACTGGAAGATGGAATCATTTTGTCAATTTATTGGCTAAGACCTAAGAAAATAACCACAATCAAGACATCCACACAAAATAATGGCAGCTGAAAGCAGCACAGCCAGCACAACCCTCCATGGACCCTCTCCGTGGGGCATGCCATCTTTAAAAAGATGAGTTCTTTCCTAATCAAGAGACTCAGTTCTGGGAATGCACATCCCTTTTGTATTACAAATAATTCATATATAATAAATCAAGCACTCTCTGCCATGAAATCTGCCAGAGTCTTCTTATCCTCCACAAAGCAAAAGCCAAGGTTCTACAACCTATTAGACTTCAATGGACTTCCTGGTCCTCCCTCAAGCTAGCTGCTGTCATGTCCCATCATCAGCACCATCAATGAGAGTTGGGTATCATGGTGACAACACATGTGCCAGAGGAGACATGTAGTACCTGTGGTATATAAGGGATATGTTTTCATAAGTAGATCATCAGATCTGTGTTCTGACATAACTCTGGGTGAATTAAAGGCTCCAACTTCTGGCGAGCAGCTAAGCAAGTTAACCTGACTCCCACCATTGCATCCACACTGGTTTCCCTGCTTTTCTGGAACTCAAAAGTAAAGGTCCTGCCTCTGAGTCCTTGACCACGAAGATCCCCTGCCTGGGGAGTTTCCTCAAACATTCCCACGGCGAGCTCTCACCTCTCCCTACATTGTCACTGACATGCCCCAATAACAAAGAGAAGTTCTCTGAAAAGCCTATGTAACACTGTACCCTTTTTCCTTTCCTCTCCACAAACTTTTGTTCTCTTTTCCTCCTCTATGTTTCTCCATAATGCTTTTAATCTAACATGTTGCATATAGCACCCATGTGATTTGTATATTGTCTCCTGCAAACATACAGAGCTCGAAGAAATTAGAGGGATCTACTGTGGTCAGTGGTGTAGTGTTACCGACTAAAACTGCCTAAGACAAAGCATACACTGGATAGATAAATATGTTGGCTATCATAGATAAATATGTTGACGTGAAGGAACACGTCATGGGAGAGGGTATCATACACAGGAGAAAAGGTAAGGCAGCTGTAGCTCATGTCATGTTCCGCTGAGTTAGTTCTCACTCATAAAAACAACATGTGGCACAGAATCACACCCCGCTTGTCCTCACCATCATGTACTGTTTGAGCTCAATGTTATAGTCATTGTGTCAATCCTTCTCATTGAAGGTCTTCCACTTTTCACGGACCCTCTACTTTCTCCAGGGACTAGAAGTCCCTTCTGATAACATCACTCAGTTATGAAAGATAAAGTTGTATGTGATGGGTAGGTTTATTATGGCAACATGGCCACAGAAGATTGGTGGGTCTGTTGTGACAGCACGGCCAATGAACACACGGGATGAATTGAAAGGAAGAGATGGGAAGGGCTCAGTGAGTCCCGCCTCTCTCTTGCTTTCGGATCTTCAGACCAGATAGCTGCCTTCTTTGTCCTGTGCCTCGACCTCCAAGCACCACTACCCGTTGGACACCTAATCGTGGACTGTGTTGCTGGAAGTTGAGGTTCCCTTAAGCCCTGCTTCGCCATTCTCCTGGGAGATACATCTCTTGAGCTGGGGACTGTTGGACTCTGTCATCTGGCTGACAATTGGTGATCTTCTTTGCTATTTGCTGCTTGTGGCTAGATAGCCTGAATTGCTCTACAGAAGACTACTCAGCGGTCCTCCAGACTTGAAGGAATGCCAGTCTTCTGGCTGTCTCACGCAAGTGAGTTGCACCAAGCAATTTGTACTACTTTATAGATACTTAATTGTTTGTTTCTTATCTTATATACCCTTCTATCTATATAAAGAGAATTACAAGTGTCCTGGTTTTATTTCTCTAAGAGAACCCTGCCCGACACAAGTGGTACCAGGACTGCTCCTAGAGAAATAAAATTATAAATATGGGTTTCTTTGATTGGTTCTCCAATCTGATTAGTCTTAAGAGCACTGATGATGCTAATTCTAGACCTAAAGTCATGGGTAATTCTGTCACTCTGACTAGCCCATGGTGTGAAATAGTGAAGTTAACAACTAAAGTAGGAACTCCGATGGATGGGGTGTTGGTTACAGGAGAGGCTCTGGGAGATCTTATGATTGATATTTTCCAGTAGTTTTGTCAAGATGCCAAGTATAAGTAAGCTGGTTGGCTGGTCTTCCTTACAATGGATTATGCGATTAAGGAGAGGGATTGCCTCAGGGCCTCAGAAGCACGCCTTAAGTGCCGACGCACGGACTTGAAGGCATCCGCACGGACTTGAAGGCATCGGCCTGTGCTACAAAGGAGAGCCTTCTTGCCTGTAGTAAAAGAGCCGATATTGCTGAGAACCAGGTACAAAGTCTCATTATGCGAGTGGCTGAATTACTACGTCAGCTGAAAGGCAGATCTAGAGCACTGTCCAAAGCCAAAGTGAGGGCATTGATAGGAAAAAATTGGGACCCTGAAACATGGGATGGGAATATAGGCTGATGATCCAGAAGAGGAGGATATTATGCCACCACTAGAAACAATTGAACCAGCCCAGTCAATAGAGCCATCCCTCCCAGCTGAAGATAATAGTCTATAATCAACAAAACAACCCGAACCTGAGCAGATCAACAGACCTACTCAAGGTGAAACACCAGGAGGGGCTGCATCTCTACCATTGTCTGAGGGAGATGCCTTACAAGATAGTGCTGAGAACATCCAGTAAACACCCTCACCATTGATAGTTTCTGCTAGATCTGTAACTAAAATTAAGGCAAGGAAAGCTCCTAAGGGTGATGGCGAAGTGATTACTCAAGAAGAAGTATGCTATACTCACAAAGAACTGCTCGAGCTTTCAAATACGTACAAGCAAAAGCCTGGGGAGTATCCCTGGGAATGGTTACTGAGGGTGGGGGGATACTGGTGCGAGAAACGTTAATATTAGATCAGTCTGAGTTTCTGGATATGGGACCCCTAAGCACAGACTCTTCTTTAAATATCTCAGCGAGATAGGCCAAGAGAGGATCCAACTCCTTATTTGGCTGATTCACTGAGGCATGGGCTGCCAGGTGGTCTAGATTGGAAGAACTTAAAGTGCCTGAGCTATCATTGTACACTGTAGAAGGCGGCATCCAAAAGCTGAGGGAAATTGGTATGGTGGAATGGATCTATCAGGATACTCCCATAGACCCCAAAAGGGGGTGTGCTGAGGACATATTCTTCACCACAAACATAAGGAATAAGTTTGTGAGGTGGGCCTCAGCATCTTTGAAGACTCCTATAATTGCTATGTTGTGTGTAACCAGGATTAACTGCGGGGACCGCCTTAAGTGAACTCTGACATTTGCCCACAATGGGGCTGATTGGACTCCATGGTGACAGAGGGCAAGTGTCAGCACTGAATCAACAGAGACAGGGCTGACATGATTATAATGGACAGTAAGGCTTTTGTAGTAATCAAAGCAGTCTGTCTCGTGTGGAATTATGGCATTGGCTACTTAGTCATGGTGTCTCTAGGAGTGAAATACATGGGAAACCTACTAAATATTCATGTGACCTATACAGGCAGAAGAATGCTGGATCAGGTGAACAGCACGATAGGCAGTCATAATCACTCAACCAATTCCCAGACCTGTGTCAGTTTACACACCTACAACGACTTGAATGAGGGGAAGGCCGGACCCTTGGAAGAAGGATCCTGCTACTTCACCGAAAGTTTATGCTGTTAGTCTTTCTTCTAGTCTTCCCCAAAGGGACCTGCAGCCATTGACAAGAGCGACTGTTCATTGGGGTGAAGGAAATAATCAAACTTTTTGGGTATTACTGGACACTGACTCTGAACTGACACTAATTCCAGGGGACCCAAAGTGTTTTGAAGGCCCGCCAGTCAGAGTGGGGGCTTATGGAGGTCAAGTTATAAATGGAGTTTTAGCATAGGTGCGCCTCACTGTGGGTCCGGTATGTCCCCGAACCCATCCTGTGGTTATTTCCCCAGTTCCAGAATGCATCATTGGAATAGACATATTTAGTAAGTGGCAGAATGCCCATATTGGATCCCTGAAATGTGGAATAAGGGCTATCATAGTGGGAAAGCCAAATGGAATCCATTAGAATTGCCATTCCCTAGGAAAATAGTAAAGCAAAAGCAATACTGCATTCCTGGAGGGATTGCAGAGATCTGTGCCACCATCAAAGACTTGAAAGATGCAGGGGTGGTGATTCCTACCACATCTCCATTTAACTCATCCATTTGGCCTGTAAAGAAGACAGAAGGATCCTGGGAAATGACAATGGATTATCATAAGCTTAACCAGGTGGTGACTCCAATTGCAATTGCAGTTCCAGACATGGTCTCATTGCTTGAGAAAATCAATACTTCTCCCAGTACTTGATGTACAGCTACTGATCTGCCCAATGCCTTCTTCTCGAGACCAATCTCACATGATCACCAAAAGCAGTTTGCCTTCAGCTGGCACGAGCAACAGTACACTTTCATAACTCTCCCTCAGGGGTACATCAACTCTGGCCCTGTGCCATAATTTAGTCCAAAGGGACCTTGATCGCCTGTCTATTCCACAAAATGTAACACTAGTCCATTATATTGATGACATTATGCTGATTGGACTCACTAAGGAGGATGTATCAAAGACTTTAGATTTGTTAGTACAGCATCTGCATATCAGAGGTTGGGAAATTAACCCAACAAAGATTCAAGCACCCTCCACCTCAGTAAAATTTTTAGGGGTCCACTGGCGTGGAGCATTTCGAGATATTCCTACTAAAGTGAAGAACAAGCTATTGCATCTGGCTCCCCCAACAATGACACAGGAGGCACAATGCCTAGTGGGCCTTTTTGAATTTGGAGGCAACATATTCCTCACTTGGGTGTTCTACTTCGACCTATTTATCAGATGACACGAAAGGCCTCCAATTTTGAGTGGGGCCTGGAAGAAGAAAAGGCTCTGCAACAGGTTCAGGCTGCCGTGCAAGCTGCTTTGCTACTGGGACCATATGATCCAGCTGACCCAATGGTGCTAGAAGTGGCAGTTCTTGATAAAGATGCAGTGTGGAGTCTTTGGCAGACCCTTATTGGTGAATCACAGTGTAGACCATTGGGATTTTGAAGTGAAGTCATGACATCTTCTGCAGACAACTACTCCCCCTTTGAAAAACAGCTGTTGGCCTGTTACTGGGCCTTGGTGGAGACTGAACAACTCACCTTGGGCCACCAAGTCAACATGAGGCCTGAACTACCCATCATGGACTGGGTATTGTCTGACCCACAGAGTCATAAAGTTGGACGTGCACAGCAACACTCCATTGTTAAATGGAAGTGATACATACAAGATCGGGCCAGAGTAGGACCTGAAGGTACAAGCAAGCTGCACGAATAAGTGGCCCAAATGCCCACAGTCTCCATTCCAATCACATTACCTTCTCTTTCTGAATCTCGTGGGGATTTCCTTATGATAATTTAACAGAAGAACAGAAAACTCATTCTTGGTTCACAGATGGCTCTGCATGATATGCAGGTGCCACTTATAACTGGAAAGCACAGCACTACAACCCCTTTCTGGGATCTCCCTGAAAGATAGTGGTGAAGGAAAATCCTCCCAATGGGCAGAACTTCGAGCAGTGCACCTGGCCATTCAGTTCGCCTACAATGAAAAGTGGCCAGATGTGAGACTGTATATTGATTCATGGGCTGTGGCTAATGGCTTGGCTGGATGGTCAGGGACTTGGAAGAAACATGATTGGAAGATTGTTGACAAGGAGGTGTGGGGAAGAGGGATGTGGGTGGATTTCTCTGAATGTGCCAAAAAAGTAAAGGTAATTGTGTCTCATGTGAATGCTCACCAAAGGGTTACCTCTGAAGAGAAGGACTTTAACAAACAAGTGGACAAGATGACATGCACTATGGAGACTGGCCCTCCTCTTTCCTCTTCCACACCTGCACATGAACAAAGTGGACATGGTGGCAGGGATGGAGGTTATGCATGGGCATAGCAACATGGACTTCCACTAACAGAGGCTGATTTGGCCACAGCCACTGCTGAGTGTCCTATTTGCCAGCAGCAGAAACCAACGTTAAGTCCAAGGTACAGAAACATTCCTCAGGGAGATCAACTGGCAACTTGGTGGCAAGTTGATTATATAGGACCACTCCCATCCTGGAGGGGGCAGCGTTTTGTTCTGACTGGAATAGACACCTATTCTGGATATGGATTTGCCTCTGCCCAATGCCTCTGCCCAAACCACCATTTGTGGAGTTACAGAATGCCTCAACCACCAGCATGGCATCCCTTATAGCACTGTTTCAGATCAAAGAACTCATTTTACCAAAAATTCAGTGCGGCAATGGCCCCACGCCCATGGAATCCATTGGTCATATCATGTTCCTCATCATCCTGAAGCAGCTGACTTGATAGAACGATGGAATGGGCTCCTGAAGACACAACTGCGACGCAAACTACGTGGCAACAACTTGCGAGGCTGGGGCAGTGTTTTCCAGGAAGCTGTATATGCTTTAAACCAGCGACCAATATATGGTGCTGTGTTTCCAATAGCCAGGATTCATGGGTCCAGGAACCAAGAGGCGGAAACTAGAGTGGCACCACTCGCTATTACTCCTATTGACCCATCTACAGCAATTTTGCTTCCTGTCCCACCAACCCTATGCTCTTCGGGACTGGAGGCCCTGCTCCTGAAGGAAGGAACTCTCCCACCTGGAAACACAGCATGGATTCCACTGAACTGGCTGCTGAAAAGTCCCATTGGCCACTTTGGGCTTCTCATGCCTTTGGACCAACAGATCAGGAAGGGTGTCACTGTACTGAGTGGTATGAATGACCCACATTATCAAGAAGAAATTGGACTGGTGTTACATAATGGCAGTAAAGAGGATTATCGAAAAGAAATTGGACTGGTGTTACATAATGGCAGTAAAGAGGAATATGTCTGGAATCCAGGAGATCTCATAGGCTGACTCTAATTGCTACCATTTCCTGTGATAAAAGTAAGTGGTAAATTATAGCAACCCCATCATGACAGGACATCTAATGACCTAGACCCCTCAGGAATGAAGGTCTGGGTCACCCCACCAGGCAAAAAACCACAACCAGCTGAAGTGATAGCTGAGGGCAAAATTACAACCATGTGATCAATTGCAAAAGCGAGGTGTGTGATTGTTCATGTATTTTCTGTTTATGAGTTTATTGAATCTTTTTTTTGCTCATGTATGATATATCAGCTACAATTGGACTCAGTGTGTTCTCATTTATATATATGACAGATGTTAAGTCTACGTTTGATTTCATTGATGTCTGGAAATTTTACATGGGTAAAGAATCATGTACTGGTGTCATGTTGGCAAGGGGTGGATTGTGAAGGGTAGGTTTGTTATGCCAACATGACCACAGATAATTGGTGGGTCTGTTGTGACAGCACAACCAGTGAACACATGGGATGAATTGAAGGGTAGAGATGTGAAGGGCTCAGTGAGTTCCGCCTCTCTCTGGCTTTCGGATCTTTGGACCAGACAGCTGCCCTGTTTGCCCTGTTCCTCGACCTCCACGCAACACTACCCATGGGACACTTAATCGTGGACTGTGAAGCTGTGGACTGGATATACATCTCTTGAGCTGGGGGTCTGTTGGATTCTGTCATCTGGCTGACTGTTGGTGACCTGCTCTGCTGTTTGCTGTCTGTGACCAGATAGCCTGAATTGCTCTACAGAGAACTACTCAGCGGCCCTCCAGACTTGAAGGACTGCCAGTCTTCTAGCTGTCTCACGCAAGTGAGTTGCACCAAGCAATTTGTACCGCTTTATAGATAGTTAATTGTTTCTTTATCTTATACACTCTTCTTGCTATATAAAAATATAAAGAGAATTATAGTGTCCTGGTTTTATTTCTCTAAGAGAACCCTGCCCAACACAGTTGTATCATCCTTGCTTTTCAAGATCATTCTGGCTATTATTTCTCCCAGCACAGATTTTTCTCCATCCATTTGGCAGCACAATGCATACTCAATGTCCTTTGCTTGTGCCATAATTCCAGTGAATCTATTATTCTCTGGGAATACTTGATTCTCTAGCAATTATTCTAGGAAGCTACAAATTCATGTCTATGCATAGGAAGAGATCGAAAGCATCATGGCTTGTGCACCTTAGAGTGATACCTTTGTTGATGTTTAAAAGAGGTCTTTTGTAGCATATATGCCCACTACAATATGCCATTTGCAATATGCCACTGCTGCATCCATAGACATGGATTGTGGACACAAGTAAAATGAAATCCTTGACAACCTCAATATACTTTTGGTTTATCAGGGTGTGGCTTACTTCAGTTGTAGGGATTTTGTTTTCTTTATATTTAAATGTAATCCACACTGAAGGTTAGATACTCTTTGATCATCATCAGTAAGGGCTTCATGTGCTCAAGGCTTTCAGCAAACAATATAGCATTATTTGCATATTGCAAGTTGTTGATAAATTTTCCCTCAGCCCTGATACCACTTCTTCCTCATGGAGTAGATTTTCTTGGATTATTTACTCAGTGTAAAGAGTGAGTAAATATTGGGAAAGAATACAACCCCAAGGCACACTTATCTTGGTTTTAAATCATACAATATCATCTTTTTCTGTGCTAATAACTGCAAGTTGGCATATGCAGAAGGTCTAGGTACAGGGCTTTCAACTCCTGGAAAGAGTGATGGTCTCTCCTGTAGGGTCACTATGAATTGGAATAGAAGTGAGGGCAATGAGTTCATTTGAGGTTGCATGAGCACACTAAAGTGTTCTAGACTTTCCATTCTTAGCATTGTTATTCAAAATTTGTTATGACCCACAGAGTTGAATGTTTTTATATAGTCAATGAAATTCAAGTATATATCTTCTGTCTGCTTTCAGCCAAGAACCTACTGATAAAAGCAATGATATTCCCCATTCGATGTCCTATTATTTATCCAGCTTGAATTGCTGGCAGTTCCTTGTAATCATTTAAAATTTATCTTAAGCAAAATTATACTGGGATATTAATTGTTTTAAAATGAGACCAAATCCATTGCCGTGAGTCAATTCTGACACATAGTAGTAATATATAAATTTCAAAATTTTACTGGAATATCAATTATTTAAAAACGAGACCAAACCCATCTCCATTGAGTCGATTCTGACACATAGTAGTCATATATAAATTTCAAACACAAACTGCTATCATGCCAATTATTACTCATAGAGACTCTAAGACTAGAACATCCACTGTAGACTTCCAAGATTCTTCAGAGGAGCAGAAAGCTCCCGTGGGGTGGCTGGTCATTTCCAACTGCTGTGATCCTGTGGGTTAGCAGCTCCACATATAGCTGCTATGCTACAAGACTCAGAGACTGTAAATCTTTCTGGAAGCAACCTTATCTTTATCCTTCACAGTGTTTAGTGAGTTTGAACCACTAACCTTTCAGTCATCAGATCAACATCTAAACCATAGTGCCACAGGGCTCTTTGATATTCATGATCTTGTTCAGTAATTTCAGCATTCTGTTGGAAGTAATGCTTTCCTTTGGAATGTCCCAAATATGGATCCCTTCAAAATGGCAATGGCAATAGAAATGTGAACATTGCATAAGTTAGTTGAAACATTTCAACATGTAATCCATCAATTCTTGATGACTTGTTTTTATTAATGTCAGTGTAGCTTGGACAGCTGCTTTCAATACCACTGGTTCTTGATCCTATGCTGCTTCCTGAAGTGACTGAACATTGAGTGATTCTTTGTGGTACTGTGGCTTGGTATGTTTGTTCCATCTTCTTTTGATGCTTCCTGCATTATTCAAAATTGCACCTATCGAATATTTCGATACTCAAACTTGGGGCTTAATTTTTTTCTCCATTTCTTTCAGTTTGAGAAATGTTCTTCCCCTTTGGATTTCTAACTCTAGGTCTTTGCACATTCTTTATACTTTACTTTGTCTTCTAGAGCTGCTCTTTGAAATTTGCTGTGCAGTTCTCTTACTTCCTTGTTTCTTCTACTTGGTATTCACTACTATTTGGATTCGAGATCAAGTTTCAGAGCTCCTTCTGACATCTCTTTTGGTCTTTTATTTCTCTCCTATATTCAATGATCTGCTTTCTTCACGTATGTGGTAGTAATATAATCATTTGTCAGTTTGAGGATTAAGAATGTAGCAGTGGAGTCTAGCCTGTCAACCAGATCATAGCCAATGAGGCCTCTGTGTGGGCATGGCTTATCCTGAGAATTCTGGGAAATCCAGCGATATTTCCTCCATGGAGGTGGGAGACTCTGCTAATTTCCCTTGGAGACATTGCAGCTGACAAGCCATATGGATGCCACTAGACCGCAGAAGGTCAAGAGGCCATAGAGAGAGATCTCTGCCAGAGCTGACATGCTCACAATGCCACTGGATCCAAAGACTTTGTACCCACTGGCTTGTGATGATCCTGAATTTGGTGTCACTGCATGTATTTCTTGAGTCTGAAGAGCACGCTATAGATTGGTATTGGACATACGGGCTAATATCAGACTTATGGTCTTGGACTGGACTGGGCTGGGATGTTTTCTTAATGCTCAATTCTTCTTCCTTATACATATATGTGTGTCCATGGGTTTTCTTCTCTAGTCTACCCAGACTAACACACTGTATGAAGTCCTTAATCTCATTCTACAGTGTGTTTCGTCTTCTTAGTATTCAATGCATTCATTTTTTTTGTATTTCCAATGAATACATTTGGCAAAACTCTATTTGCAATTGCTATCCTTGTTTCTGTGACCTATGGCATATTTCCAACTACTGACCCTTCTTTGCTTCCAATGTTTGCATTTCAATCAATTTCTTAAATGCTGCTTACAGTTGATTCTGGTTCATCACAAATCATGCTACTTTGGGTTAGGATAGCAGTTCAAACCCACCAGCAGCTTCTGAAGAGGAAGGTGTCTGCTGCTAGGATGAGTGAAAATCCCACACAGGGGCACTAGGAGTTGGAATTAATTCACTGGCAATTAGTTTGTACTTTAGATGACTTATCTTGAGAAATGTGACAATTGAGCTAAATGCTTCTATACTAGTAGTGACTTTGACCCACACTGGACATCTAGAAATGCCTGGAGACCTTTTCAATAGCTTTAAAAGTGATGGAGCAGACACTTTCTCTGGGTATCCAGTGGGTATGTATTGGTATCGAGTCAAGGATTATGCTAAACATGGTACAAAACCCAAGAGAGCCCCACCACACACATACTATATGTTCCCAAATGCATCAGTGCCAAAATTGAGAAGGCTTGGTTTTGCTAGAGAGAATTTCTTACTTTGAACTCAACAGTCCATAAATTATTCACTCTGAAGAGAAGAAGGAAGGATGGAAGGGAGACAAAATACCCACCCAGCAAGCAACATAATACACTACCAAAGGATTGATCTATTTTTTAAAAAAAGATGAAAACTCAGAAAGCGAGAGAGAGGAGGGGGGAGAGGCAGGGGTAGAAGGGGCAGGAAAGAACAAATTTTGTTGCCATCTCTGAAGAGAGAAAGAAGTGAGCCCCATATTTCTGTTATAAGTAATTTTTCTTCAGGAATGACTGACAACACTGCAATAATTTTTTTTTTTTAATTTAAAAGAGAAATTCCATTTTCCCACGTCCTCCCAGAGAGCCTGCGCACTCTAGCTGATGGCTGGGAGCACTTGGTAGGAATGGAGCCTATCAGGAAGCACGTGCTTTGACTACTCTCTTCAAGCAACATCAGGTAGAGGAGAACTTAGGAAAAAATTAACAAAGTGATCAAAAACAGAAAAAGAGATATTAAGAGTGTAGCACCCCCCTCTGTAAACAGCATGTGAGGTAGACTATTTTTGAAAAATATTTCTTTTGGAAGAAATATGTAAAAGCCTCATTGGCTGATAAGGGAAAAATTGTATTGATAATTGCAAGAAAAGCTGAAATCCTCTTTTCAAGAAGAATGCATTTGGTCCAAACATTGGTGCCCAATTAATCGGCAAGTTTCAACCTCAGATTTCTTACTTGTTTCATATGAAGGCTTCATTTCACCTTGTCTTTGGTGAATTAGATTAGGGAGCTTTTGCACTCAGTTTCTCTGAGATCACTGTGAAGCTTCAGCTTATAGGAGACACTGAAGCATCTCTGCTGCTCCAAGAGATACTTACTACTTTCTTTCACAAAACATTTTCTGTGGCAGCTGAAAGCAAATATGCCTATTAGGATGACAGATAGAACTTTCCTTGGAGGAAAATCTTCTTTTAGTAGTACTGAAAACAAATGTCCAGTTATAAGTTAATTAATTTTTAATTCAAGGTACAACTAGGAAGTATGGAGAAATACATCTTGTGTCATTAAAATATGGAACATCAGTTAAAGGTACATATACAGATTCTCTAAAGAAAAGCGGAGAATATAAAAATGTCCATATTAATGTGCAAACATAAAGAGTGGTGAGACAAGCCAAAATGTTTGGCCGGTGAAACCCATACTAGATTAACACCCAGAGAAAATGATGTTATTTTCTAACTGAAACCAGAGAACCTGAAATCAGAGTCGAACTGCTGTGTGGGCTATAATCCATCATGGCTGTAATCTTCAAGGAAACAGACTCCCACAACAACATGGCTGGGCGACTGGCAGCCAAGTCGTAACCTCTGCCCCACCGTGGCTCTTTGGAAACATCAGGAAAGGTAAGAAATAGACTCGTTGCTTTCTACAATAGGAGGGAGGGTTTTGTTTCCCTCCCAATTGACAAAGAAAAAGCAACTTTAGACCCTAGGAAGTTGTCAACTACAAAGACTCACAAATTGTTTATCCACAGAGGTAACTTACAGACAACAAGGGAATGGCGACTTTTCCCAGAAAGTCCGGGGGTTTATCTCCATCTTCATCAAACACTGTCACTTCTAAAACATCATGGATGTCCTTAATGGGACTGAAACAAGAAACATAGTGTGCATTATACACAAACACACGCAAATGAAATCTGTTCCAGGAAGATCTGAAAGCGTTGTTTCACTAATTAAGTCCTATGCCTTAGAGTATACAACTACCATTTAATTAAACTCTAAAAATTAAATCAAACTGACTGAATTCCCAAACCTTCCATCATAGAAGATTCAAGCATCTACACAGGAAAAAAGTCAACTTCTTTTCACTGTGACATTTTCCATGTATGCATGTACTCTAGAGTAAGCTGCTAAAGAAACAGGACAGAGAAAGAGGAAAGAGGGTATAAAAGAAAGCGATCCAAATGAGAACTTCCCTTTGAATGAAGGAAACATTACCTTCATGTAGGCAGACTCAGAGCTGCTATTCAGTAAACTACCCAGAAAGCCTCGGATTGTTGAAAAGTACAGTGTTCTAATTCCCATGCATATTTGGAAACATGCTTTATATTGGCCAGAAGACATTGGGTAATGTTTTTTAATGGTATAGTTGGCATCGGCATTGGAAAACTTTCGGGCAAGCAAGAAACTCTTACCATTGATAATTTGCAAACCTGTTTATTAAACTCAAGAATCAAACTCCTTGCCACTGAGTAGATTCCAACTCACAGTGGCCTTAAAGGACAGAATGGAATGGCCCTGTGGGTTTTGAAGGCTGTCAGTCTGGAAGGGAGTAGAAAGCCTCATCTTTCTCTCTTGGAGCAGCCGGTGGTTTCAAACTGCTGACCTTGTTGTGGGCAGCCCAAGGCCTAACCCGCTGTGCTTCAGGGGGTCCTTGAAACCTGCTTGTTAGCAGCATAAAACTAGTTCGCATATATTCTTAAAACTTTGTATTTAAATTATCAATCGTATTCAAAATTATCTGCATACTCTCTGACAAGCAGGGAACATTTCTCAATTGTGTGGGGAATGTAACCCCATGTCAGCTAATTGCAACATAAGTCCTCCCCTGGGTGGACAGATGACTCTGCACCCGTAACCTTTATTTTTATAGTTGTCAGCAAATTCATCCTGACTCATGGCTGCCCACTAGGCGTCAGAGTAGAATCGTGCTTCCTGGGGCTCTTGGTGGGGGATTCCCTGGGAGTACATCACCAGGTCTTTCTTCATACAGTCAACACAAACTTCCAACCTTGTGGTGAGCAGCTGGTTAGGTTCCGCTTTGCCCAATGCCTCCAAAAGCAAGATCCAAGGTGTAAATCGACCCAGTCTCCTTTGTGCCTGCATGAAGAGGAACTAGTGATGTAGTAGGCTACAAGCTGGGCTGCTAGCTGCAAGGTCAGCATTTTGAAACTACCATCCACTCAGCAAGACAACTAGTAGACTTTCTGCTTCCCTAACAGTCTCAAACATACACAAGGGCAATTCTAGGTTATCCTATAGCTTTGCTGAGTAAAATTCAACTCGATGGCGGTGAGTTGTGCCCAAATGTGAAAAAGTGAGCAAGGTGTCATAAAAAGAACAGGCCACATAAGTAAGTCACAGGCATCAGTGCAGACAACGTCTTTGGAAAACTTTGAGGATTCAAAGATAATTGGTAATTTTCAAAAGACTCCAAAACAATATGTTTGGGGCATGAAAACAATACTATAGCATATAAACTTGAATTTAAGGCAGGTCTCCATTTGTAAAGTTCCCTAATCCAAGAATGAATTAGCCTGAATATAAAGATCTCCATGTCTGCACAGATAAATTGAACCATTGAACGAACTCCTTTACAAATATCTCCTATAATACTGCCTTGCGGTTCAAAATCGCTCTTCTATTATTAACACTCCATTCTATAAAATGAAAGGATAAAAGGTTTCCAGAAGAAGAAAACAATAAAATTCATTCTTTGCACATAAAAGCATACAGAAACTCCCCTTCTAGACCCTGTGCCAAGCATATCAAGAATAATTACTCTGTAAGCTAAAGCTGCCCCCTTAATAGTCCAGAGGTGAAAACACTTACAATGTAAAAACTTTGTTCCATTCAGGGTTGAGGTTCTTGTAAATGGTATGTGTCTGAAGACGGTCATTGCCTAACTCCAACAAGCAAAAAGGATCGCTCTTCCCTGGCAAAAGAACACAGACATCAGTCCAAAGCAAAGGTGTTTCCCAAACATCAGAGACAGAGGGAATTCAAGTTATGGCACTTATGTAGCAATTGCACCAGGCTCATCCCTGTGGGAAGATGGATCTCCTCGTCCATCCAGCCTTCTGGATGATCAACTCTTGAATTTGGGGAAAGGGTCCAGCCTACACATGTTGAAATGTTCACTGTCCTAATTGATCATGATTTGATAACCAATGACATATGTGAGAGAGTCCACTTTGGGTCTGACTTCTTCTTTAAAAAATAAAACTCATTTATTTTTCCCCTTTAACTTTTCACTAAGTCACACTTACAGATATGGATAAACCATTTCCAAGAAGTAGGACCAGAAGTTGTTGCCATTGAGTCTATTGTGACTATGTAGGTCAGAACTGAAAGTCTACTACAGAGGCCTTTCAATGGCAGCTCTTCCTGGAAGAGATGGCCAGACCTTTCTTCCTATTATTTCTGAGTAGACTGTGACTGCCAATCTCCAGCAGGTAGCTGAGTGCTTAGCCTCTATAACAAGAAGGCCAATTATAGGCTGTGATGAAAGTGAGACGGGGTCACGGGGCCTGATATTTAGAAGCCACGTTCCTAAATATTTAATACATTATGAGAATTCAAGCCATAAAACTTGTGCTTTTAAACATGCAAAAATACAATTTAGTTAATTAAGGTCAAAATTACATCTTTAACTAAAAAAAAAAAAAGATGCTTCTACTTTGCTTCTCCCAACTCATCCCTTCTTTCACCTGTTCTCACTCACACAATAAAATTCTGAAGAGGGATAGGGGGCACAAAAACCCACAATCCAAAGCTGTCCCGGAGATTATACTAAGTACAATTTAACGTCCCTTTGTTGAGCCTGGTAGAGGAATCTAGAATCCATAATGTGAGGTAAAGAATTAACAGCACTCTTGTGTGAGTAGGACATTAACACACTGCCTGACTCCCCAGCACAGGGCACTTTACAAATCAGTGCAGATCAAATTAATTGGGGGCATAAGAACAGATGCTCTTGGAACAAATGGCCAAAGGATCACAGGGCAGGATCTAATGCAGAGAGTGATCAGGCCTCTTGACCTTCTGGCCTACCATCCAGGTCACTGAACCTACAGCTAATCCACTTAATCACCTGGAGTTCTGAAGTGCTCCATAGCACTAGAGGGCTGACACGAACAGGAGTCTGCATAAAGATAGTATTTTAAAAGAAGAGCAGACGCCTGGGTAAGGGCCTGTGTTAACAGGAGTTTTCATTGACCTAACTAATGGCCTGGACTCTTAAGATGCCTGGCTGAAGGCTTTTAGTTCATGCCATCATCCCGGTTACTGGTAGACAACAATGCCATCACAGAAATAAAGGGATGAGCGAGGGTCATCAATTATGATCTGTGGATGTAGTCCCTTGTAAATTACAAAGAATGGGGATTTACTGAAACAACAAGGAATGGGTGTCAGGGTCAATGCAAAGTCTATGGAATTAGGCGTCAGCATCATTAGGAATCAAAGCTCTCTTAGGAGTACTTAAGAATCACAGTCACGGACGCACGAGTGGGTTATAGCCTCTACTTTTTCTGAATACTGAAGTCCCAAACACTGCCTTCCTGGTCTCTGAGTCTTGCTTCAGCATGAATTCCCCTCCACACTTGCTTCTTCCTCACTTCATGTAGTCACAAAGGACTTAGAGACAACATCTGCTTGCTCCCCCCCAGCCAAGGATCCACCCATCACAGTCAGAGCACAGAAAAGAAGTCCTGGGTGTCGGGTTTCTGCAGGTAAAAGTGTGTTCTCAATTCCTTCTTCAAGACTCATAGTAGGGAATGTGTGACACATGAAAACCACACACCCTGATGGGCTTGTGAGTTGTTTCCACCTTTGGGCTGTGAGTGGATTGGTAAAGTGTGGTACATGCAGACATACAAAGAGAAGTGAAGTCTGTCTGCCTGCTAAAATTTCAGAAACACCTTGATATATTATGTTTGAAAATATGCTGAGTGAAATAAGGATACCACATGATCTTATTTAAATGATCTCGTTTAAATAGAATAGGCAAGTGTACAGAAATTAACGTTTATTAGTGGTAAGCAGGAGCAGGAAGAGTCCGGAGAAAGGGGACTCTTACTGTTTAAGGGGCACTGTGCTTCTATTTGAGTGATGGAAACACTTAGAAACAAATAAATATAGTTCTTAAGTAGCACAGAAAACAAAAACAAGTATCCGTGATTTGCACATGTGAAGAATGTTGACATAAGTTGAATAATGAATTGCACATGTGAAGAAATATGCACACCAATGTGGCATATACATTTATCACAATTTATAAAAACATGAATCTGCAAAAGTCTGGTTATTTGAAGACATATTCATGCTGGGATTGTACTGGTGGACTTGGGGAGTGGGGGAGAGTGGGAGGTTGGTCGTAGACTCTGCCAAGACAGAAGAATTTATTTCTTCTTCAACAACAAAGAACATGAGAGAACACGTGCCCCAACTGAATGCGGCAGGTACCCCACGTTTGATCCATCCATGCGGGCCGAAGCAGCTACTTAACCGTTTGTCAGACTATTAGTAGGTGTCAGCATGGTTCCTCCCAAGACACCAACATGACATCCCATCAGCACTTGCTTGGGGAAAGTCGTCTGACACTTTTAATGAAAGCCCTGGGGTTAGCCCACAGCAGGGAGGAGACAGGCTCAGCGCAATGGAGGCACAGGTGGGCACGAGTTGGCTCCTGCACTCCACAGCAGACACATGTTCATCAGTCCTAGCTAATGAGGAACAGACTTCCCTCCAGAAATGGAAACTTCACTTTCACGTCTCCAAGGAGCATGTTGTACCAAGTCTCTGAAGATAATTCAGTCAAAGTTCATTAAAATGCTGCATTTATTAATATTGCCACATAAACAGCCAGTGAGAAAGACAAAACAAAGACATTACATTGTTTAGAGTGAATTATAAGTGCATTTCACAGATTCATTTTTTTCTTTTGAAGAGGTCCCAGATACATAGACTTTTAATAAATTTAAATAATGATTCTTTAAAATTTGAGATTAAAGAGTTTCCCATCCTAAGCAAGAAAGAAAAAAAAAAGAAAAGAAGCTGTGTGGGTGCTAGTTTAGCATGGCATTGCTAACCACAACTCCACATTTCAAGCCCGCTAGCTGCTCCAGGAGAGAACAAGGGGCCAGTATGTTCTTGTAAAGAGTTTCAGTCTTACAAGCCCTATACAGTGTTGCTATTATTAGGGTGCTACACCAAAACTCCTGCCAGTAATTCCACTTGGACATATAGTGATCCTCTACAGGGATTCCAGGGCTGAAATCTTTGCAGGAGCAGACAGATAGCCTCATCTTTCTATTGCAGAGTGGCTGGTGGGTTGGGAAAAAGGGCCCTGCAGTTAGAAGATCAGCACCACCCTATGGGTAACTCCATTACACTGAGAATTAAGTGATTTCTGGTGACTCAGAGAAGAGCACCGAGCAGAGTGTTTGATCCACAGATTTTGCAAGCGAAAAGGGGCATGATCTTCCCTTATGCCCAACTGCCATGTTAACAATGGTAATATTGTTGCCAAGTCAGTTTCATTATTTCAGCAACTTGCTGAAACTGATGTAAAGGTAAAATTATTGAAAGGGGGGAAAAACAAGTTTGTTGCAGTTTTTGAATGAAAAATATTAAAAGTATTTCATGGATCACATGATTCACTTGAGGTGCCCTGCAGATTAATGGGCAAAATATTCAACTCTTTACCAACAGGCTTTTAGTTCAGATCTACCAGGTGGCTCCATGAGACAAAGAAGTGGCCACCTGCTTCCATGAAGATTTGCAGCCTTGGGATCCTTATGAGATTTCTGTGAACCAGAATGGACTCTACAGCAGAGGATCTCACTCACTTTTCAACTATTTATTATGCATCCATTCTCTTCCTAGTCCCAAATCAAGCACCAGTATACAAAGGCTCCCAGGTCATTCCAATCATGAAACTTTCCTACCTGTTTCTTATTCCGCAGCTGTTAGTTTTAAGAGGAAACTTCCCTCAAGCTCATATCCCTAGCAGGCTGAGTTTCCCCCTCTCTCATCTTGACTGTTTACCAGTTGCTATTGAGTCAACTCAAGCTCATGGTGACCTGTTGTCTATCAGTTTGGATCCATGTGCCACTGGGTTTTCAATGGCTGGCTGGGAAGCCTTTCTTCCCTTGGAATCTCTGGAGGATTTGGATGAACTTGGATGAGTCACTGAGCATGTATGGTAGCACTGCGACCATACAGATACTCCATAATGTCCTGGCCCTGCTGATATTCCACATTTCTTTTATATATTTAGCTGGGACTGTGTTTATACAATATGTCCAATGAGGTATGCCCAACATACGTATATCCCTTTCTCCTATGAGGAATATAATGCCATGCCTTGATAAACAAGGCAGATGAGGATTCCTGGCTCCCAATGATAGGTTCTGAATAGAGGCAAAAAGTCCCTCCCAATTTTCATACGCCCAGTGTAAGATGGTGTAACACAGACATTCTCATTCACTTCCCACATTAGCTCTATGGGATAAGGGCATGATGCCATTTTATAGATAAAAAAACTAAAGTTCAGAAAGATTTAATTTGGTTGGAAAATATGCAGGGAGATTTCACTTTAAAAGTGAATATTAAGCAAGGTTTAGTTAGCAGAAATGGGTAGGTTTTCTTGAGGAGATAAGAACCTATCACAACCTTACTTACATTTATTAAGAAAATAAAATATAAATAAACTAAAACATAACTGGCAGTCTAGAAATGAGCAATAAGAGTAGTTAAGTGCAGAGGTTGGCCAGGAAGTTCTGAAGGCTATGGCCAGTAGGATTCATTTTATTTTATTTTATTCATTCAATATTCAGAAGTTATTATAGACTGTTAATAGCAGGGTCAACTTGACAGGGAAAACATCCAGAGGAATACAATTTCTGAAGTATGGTTCACTAAAGCTGAGAGATTGGAAACATAGGCCTGCAGGAACCATGCCAGACAAAATATCCTAAAAATATTTCTCCAACTTTACTGAAATATTTACAAATATTTCTCACAATTTGTATATAAACCTAACTATCACAAATTGGAGAAAATTCTAAGTGTCCATCCAGAATGCTACCATCTCCAACAAGTCAAGTCCAAGACAAAGAGATCCTATAATGTCTCTGAGGCTGTCAATCACTGCAGGAACAGCTTGTCTTGTCTTCCTTCTGAGCAGCTGCAGGTCGATTGCAGCCACTGATCTTGAGGTCAGCAGTGTAATGCTTACTAGACAGCACCTACAGGGCAGGTCTTAGTTTGTTAAAATGTTTCACTAAGTTTCTGATATTCTGATGTTCCAAATACATTGCCATAAGAATGAAAACTCAATCTCAGAAAAAAATGGAACTAGAAGCAAAGGTGTGTATTTCAGTTAAATCACCAGGTAAGACCAATTGTTAGAAAATAACATCATGTAGGGTAAGTCAAGGAAAATAGGGGAAACCCTCACTAACATTCATAATAGCTATAATAATGGACTCCAACCCAACACCAACACTAAACTGTCACTGAGTCGATTCCAACCCACAGTGACCTTATAGGACTGAGTAGAAGTGCCCTTATAGACCTGAAAGACTGCAGATCTTTATGAGAACAGAAAGCATCATCTTGCTCACATTCAACAGCTGGTGGGTTCACACTAGTGACCCTGCAGTTAGCACGCCTTTGTGCAATCCACTCTGCCACCAGGACTTCAACATCCCCACAGTGACGATGACAGCAAGGGGCTGAGCAAGGGGGCCTCTGATGGGCTAGAAGGTGTCACCAGTGGGGTGGAATGATGCAAAAATCTATGAGTTATCATGAGGAATTTCAGAAATTATTTAAGTAGGGAAGTAGTATGCCCAATATGAATTTACAAAAGTTTTCCTGGCCACTTTGTGGTTGGGGATCAAAGGTGTGTGATTCATAGGGTTTTTTCCACTGGCTGACTTTCAAGAGTACTGCACCATGCCTTATTCCACAGTCTCAAGTCTAGCAGCAGCTCAAGCCCCAGCTGAGAGACAATTGGTCTCTGAGGGCATGAGAGGCATTGACTGGGAAGGGACTCGCTGCTGTGGCATCAATGCTGACTCATAGTGACCCACTGTGGGTTTCTAAGCCGCTGGCTGTTGACAAGCGTAGAGAGCCCAGTCTTGCCTCTTGGCGCTGCTGGCCATGCCGATCACAGTCCAAGTCAAAACCACTGCACGACCCATAACACATCCCTAAATTTTACATGAAGTCATTTGGCTTTGTTAGACAGTTAAAGGAGATTACCTGTCCAAAACAGATTTGGAAAAAAATGGAACTTTTCTTCCCTCTTGATTCAGGCTTAGGTATCCACCAGCTTCTCATAAAAAAATAAGTAAGACCCTATCTCTAATGATTAATTTTCCACAAATTTCCAGGACAGGCATCCTTTGAAAAGAAGGCATTCTTAGGAGGAGAGGTATTGCTATGGATTGCTTCAAACTGACCTACTGCTGAGTTTGCTATGGATAAAGCTTCAAAAATGAAATTGCCTATATCTTTTCAGACAATGAATAGAGACCAGAAATGAGTATGTAGTTTAATATTCCCAGTGAATAATAACTGCTAAACAGTCCTTCTTCTGATACAAATAGCCTCACATTACAAACAACAAAAAAAAGCTTACATTTACATCTTATAATGGTAAATCTTATAATTTACAATTAACTACTAAGAATTCACCATGACAGCATTTGGCAAAAACTTTTTCATCCTATAACATGAAGTCTAAATGTAATACTTTGGGCAACAATTTCTAAGAAAAGCACTTTTGTGCACAACAAAATATTCAACAAAAAAATAAAGGAATTGGATAATCTTAAAACAATGAATCAGAAAATCCAAGCATAAAATACAAGTGTGAATTTACTATAATTTCCCACCTGAAGTTGTTATTTTCTAATGAAGGGACTAGAAACAAAAGGCCTGAAAGTGTAGTGAATTACCTGTCAGAGAGCTAAACAAAAAGGTCAGTGGTTCAAACCCACTGGTTGTTCCTCAGAAGAAAAGATGAGATTGGGGGCCTAGTCAAGTTTGTTCAGCCTCAGAAACTCATGAAGACAACGCTACTCTTTTCTATAGGGTCACTATATGACTGAATTGATTCAGTGGAAGCTGTTGTTCCTGGATCAGAAATAGTTACACTCTGTAATATTTTTATATGTAAAATAAGGTTTGGTCACGTTAATCTGCCTTTCATTTTGACTTAAACATGTGCCACTGATCGTTATTTCAAATTTGTACTAATTTGGTAGTTAACTCACTTATTAACATTGGAACTAGAGAAGGATCCAAGACATTGCCTTGACACCAAGATATCAAGAGGATCCAGATACACTGGGGTATTTGGGGACTTCAAGGGTGATTTTTATGTGGTAAAATGTGCCAAGAAGTCTCAGGGGTGAAATAAAGTTCCCGTGTGATTACCACCCCCACCCTACCACCTTCTTCCTTCCATTTTGGCAGCCAAGTGTCACAAACTGTAAGCAAAGATGTTGCTTTCAGTATTTTTTCTCCCTGCCTCTGACAAATCCCTGGTCTCTAATGATAGACACTAGTTTTTGAATTCCAACAAGAGTTGAAATTGCACTAATAATAGGTATATTGATACATTAGTATTAAATCTAATCAGAAAACATTTCAGTTCCATAAAATTTTATATTTTTAAATAATCATCCATCTACTTTTATTAGTTTTCTAGTTTATGAGATAAATTCTGTCTTTCATTTCTTTTGTATTGATAGGTAAGTCTGAAGTGTCCCTGGGTAAAGTGAAAAATGTAGCTCCATTCTTTGACAAGGATAAAGATCTTTAAGCACTAACAATTTCTTAGCTATCCCAAACAAAATGTCTCTCTCTCTCTATATCTCTCTCTAATTTCATAATTAGAATGTGGGCTATTTTCTTTTTAAAAACACCTGAGTTTCAAGACTAGCAGGTGCTGAGTGAAGAATATTGGTCTCATTACACATTACACACAGCTATGTTGACCTTGAGACTCAAGGTACAATTTATCTTTTGTTTCGTGAATCAAGGCTGTGGCCTGCTTGACTCTCAGAATAATGACATCACTGGATAATCTATTACTTAAAGAGAATGTTAGTTTATACTAGACACGCGGAGTTTGTAAAGAGAACTCCTTAATAAAAAATATCTGACACTGCTCTATTAAGATAACTGCTTACGGCTATCCACATTCAATGCAAACTGTAGAACTGAGAATATTAAAATATCTTTCACCAATTTGGGAGAGGCAGGTTGCAAGAGAAGATAGATTATTTCCGATTCTTACAAAAAAATTTAAAAGTGTGCCTCATAAAGAAACAAATAGAAATTCAGAAAAAATATCAAGTGACATACACATTTAACTGCATTTAATCAAATAATATGATTCTATTTAATAGCAAATCCATAGGTTAATGAATTCATATTTAAAAGGAAAGCTTATAGATATTTGTCATATATTACAGCATGGAAGTACATATTGCAAGCATATACAGACTGGTAATGAATGTAAGATTTATAAATATCAAACACATTTTAAAAGCTATCTAATAGTATTTTATACCCATATAAAATATTTTACGGAAAAATTCATTTTAGTAGAAGTATACGTTGGTATTCCATGATTTGGACATTGTGTGAACCCTCTTCTACCCAGAAGTGTTCTTACTGCTGTTGCTACTGCTGTTGGAGTTGCTGACAGAAGTCAGAGGTATCATGGTCACAGAGTGGTAGCAGAGAGGGTGCTGAGGGAACTCATGACAGAAGATAACAGGGGGAATCTGAGAGCACTCAGATACACACACCTTTCTACATACCAGGCCCATAGGCACCCCTGGTGAAGCCTAAGAGCCAACACCCATGACCATAGCCTCTGCCTCACCTGTGTGTGCCCCACCCTGTCAAGCACAAGAGTCTAGTTTGGGGTCTTCAAACTCTTTCAGAGAAAATAATACATGAAAGGAGCACTGCATTTACCTTAAAGGAAAAAAGAAAAGCCAGGTGGTCAAACACCTACAAACAGCCTGCCTTTGCCCAAGTGGATACTAAACAATGTACTCTCACTGCCCATGAGTCACTACTGGCTCATGGGGACCTTACAGCACACAGGACAATTGCTTTGGTTGTCTGAGACTTCCAGTTTTTTCAGAAGTAGACAGTTTCATCGTGTCTGACAATATGCTTAACAACTCAATGCATAACACAATGCACCACCAGGTTGTCTTTATGAGTGTGTGTGTGTATGCGCCTATGTGCGCGGGCTCATGCACTCACATCACATTAAACTTACACTGGTGCTTAAGTTTACTACATCTTTTCAACTTTCATCATGGACTCATCTAGTACATGAAGACTTGTACCAGAAAACCACACCTGTGCCTTAATATATATGGTGAGCAACTGCTCACAGTTATTTTTTTAAAAATCATTTTATAGGGGGCTCATACAACTTTTTTCACAAACCTCACATAAATCCATTGTGTCAAGCACTTTTATACATGTTTCCCTCACCGTTCTTAAAACACTTGGTTTCCACTTGAACCCCTAGTATCAGATCCTCTCATTTTCCCCTCCCTCCCTGATCCCCACCTTGAACCTCTGATAATTTATGAATTATTACTTTGTCATATCTTATACTATCTGGCATCTCCCTCACCCACTTATCCACTGTCTGTCCCCTAGGGAAGAGGCCATATGTAGATCCTTGCAATCTGTTCTCCCTTTCTACCCCACCTTTCCTCCACCCTCCCATTACTGCCCTTCTCACCACTTGTCCTAAGAGGTTCTTCTAGCCTGGATTCCCTGTGTTTCCGGTTCCTATCTGTAGAAGCATACACCCTCCGGTCCAGCTGTATGCCTAAGGAAGAACTGGTATCATGATAGTGACGGGTGAGGGGGAAGGCAGTATTCAAGAACTAGAGGAATATATTATGTTTCATCATTGCCACACTGCATCCTGACTGCCTCGTCCCCTCCCCAGGCCTTCTGTGAGGAAATGTCCAGTTGCCCACAGATGGACTTTGGGTCTCCAATCTGTACTCCCTCTCATTCACAATGATTTTTTTTGTTCTTTGATGCCTGATAGCTGATACCCTCAACACCACATGATTACCCAGGCTGCTGTGCTTCTTCCATGTGAGCTTTGTTACTTGTTGGCTAAATGGCCACTTGTTTTTCTTCAAGCCTTTAAGGCTCCTGATTCTACATCCCTTAATAGCTGGGCACCATCAGCTTTCTTCCCCACATTTGCTTATGCACCCGCTTTGTCTACAGTGATCACGTTGGGATAGGCTGGTGTCTCTTTCTATATGGGCTTTGATTTCTAAAACCCAGCTTCTCTGATTATTTGCTCAGCATACATATTGAATAAGTATGGTGAAAGGATGCAATCTTGAAAAACACCCTTCCTGATTTTAAACATCTTATCCCCTGATTGTGTTCCAAAAACCACCTACCTCTTGGCCTATGTACAAGGCTTGCAGGAACACAACCAAGTGTTCTGGGATTTCCATTCTTCACAATGCTCTCCTAATTTGTTATGATCCACTCTGTTGAATGCCTCTGCACAATGAACCAAATCTTTCTGGTATTCTTTGCTCTTAGTCAAGAACCATTTTACATTCCGTATTCCACTTAACCTTCTAAACCTTGACTTTCAGGTAGCTCACTGTTGATGTACTGCTGCACTGCTTTTAAATTATCTTCTACAAATTTTTACTTGAATGAGTAACATTACCTGCAAATTTACTTGTATTGTTGGGGTCACCAGTGGAATGGACACAAACATGGATATGTTGTAGTTGGATGTTCAGGTAGCTGTCTTCTAATTTGGGTGTTTTTTTTTTTTTTTTGTCTAAAGAGAGTACTTCCAGAGTTGCACACACTCCTGAAATATGGCGAGAGATCTTCTGTCAATTCCTGCACCTTGCGTTTTACGAAGACCTACAGTGCTGATCCTTGATCGCATGCTACCTCACAAAAGGGTTAAATATTGACAAATTGTTTTGATACAGCAATTCTTAGGAATTTCTCCCATATTTAAAATTCTCTCTGAATCATGCAATATTTTGCCTATAGAGTCCTTTGATATTGGAATATTGAACCCTTTTTTCAGTTCTTTCACCTTCAGGAATGCTGAATAGTGTCTTTCCTTTTGGTTTGCTAACCACGTCTCTTTACATGTCTAAGTATAAGACTTCACTCTGCTTTCTGCAGTCACTCTGAAATTGTGAGTTTTGATTGTTCATTTCTTTCCTTCACGTCAGCTACTCTACATTCAAACATCTCAGAATCTTCTAATCTATCTGTTGGCCTTTGATTTATTCCTCTCTTTTAATGATCTTTTACTCTCCTCATAGTATTCATCCCACAAGTCATTCGTCTTCAAGTCATTAGTGTTTAATGTATCAAATCTACTCTCATGAGGGTCTTCAAATTCAAATAGGATATAGTCCATGGGCATGTTTTCATTTCCTTCAACTACAATAATTGTTGGTCTATATTATAGTCACATTCTGGCCTTGTTGGAGAAAAGATGAAGAATTTTAATGAGATAGATTGATGAAGTGGCTACAACAAAGGGCTCAGATACAGTGGCAATTGTGAAGTTGGTGCAGGATTAGTGATGTTTCCTTTTGTTATACGCGGAGTCAACTAACATCTGAGCCAACTAGATAGCACCTAAGAACAACAACAGCAGAAATGACTTCTAAACCCACTTTCCCCTAGGTGGCACAGTGATTAGGCATTGGGAAGACCTCAAGATCAGCAGTTTGGAACAACCGGCCACTCTATGGAAGAAAGATGGTGCTTTCTACTCCTATACAGAGTCATAGTCTCAGAAGTCCATCAGGGTCCTGTGGAGTTGCTGAGTCGGGATCAACTCATGGTAGTGAGCACCAGTTAGTATCACCTTCTACCTAAACTCATCCATACATGCTCAAATCATTTCTTTCTGGTTTTGCTACATTCTGTCTGGTTTTATTGTCCCTGCAACATGACATCTCATCACCCAAAATAACAATTCTCTTGGATCCATTGTGTAGTATCCCAGTCCTTCCTTCTTTTTGAATGAATCCAATTTGTTATTTTTTTCCCTATGTTGCAATTTTTTCCCTATGTTGATGAAGTCTGCTGGCTAGAGTTTTGTTGAAAATTTTGTATCAGTCTTCATAGGGGATTTTGATCTACATTTTCTTTTTTGCTTGTGTTTTTGGTAAAAGTAAAGGGGTTGTTCAGTCTTAATGCACAAGTCAATCATTTTCCTTCCTCTATGTTTCTGGAAGGTTGATTCAGATTACTGTCCACCCTTATCTGGATGGTTATGTTTTTTCTGGCTGTTTTAGGATGACATCCTCAATCGTGCCTTATGTCATAGGTCTTTACATTTTCCTACTCAATGGCAGAGTGATTTACTATTGGGCTACTAAACACAAGGTCAGAAGTTCCATCCTTACAGTCACTCTTCAGGACCATCAGTGCTAGTAAATATTTATCCTCTTGAAATTCTAGTGGGAGGCTTTAGGTAGTTATTGTGATGGGCTGGATTTCCTAGGGAAGCTAAACCCATGAAGCTTACAGAGATATATATGGAGAGAAGTTTACAAGAAGAAAAATGGCTCACATTTGTAGAACCAGGCCAGCTCAATTCCTTGGTTCAGAGGTTAAGCTGGAGGCTATGCCTGAACTGTGCCATTTCTGGGCTGGTGTTTGTCAGCAGATCAGTCCTCTGGCTGGCAAAGCCAAATGAATCCAAGGTTAGCAAGTCTCAATGGCTCTGAGAATTGGAGTCAATAGCTCCCAAGGTTGGGAGGCAATATAGCAAGTCATTAACTCAAGAATCAGAGTTAAGCAACAGATGTGGGATTCGAGTGAGGAGGAAAAGTGAAACTCTCCAAAGATGTCTACTTAAATATCAAAGAGGCTGCATCCCTGAGGAATTCTCATGGCTATGGCCTGAGTAACTGTTTGGTTTATGCAGATCCCTCATGGAATTGATTTCTTTATGTTAGGCCACACTGTGGTAAAGAGCTCAGATGCAAAACATTGAGAATCCTGACCCAGCCAAGTTGACCCCACACCTCACTATCACAGTTCTATAGGGTCACTATGAATGAGAATCAATTCAGTGGAGGTGGATTTGGCTTCAGGTTTGTATAGCCTAGATACTATGTTTCTAGAAATGTGTCCATTTATTTATTTAGATTACATTTCACAGTTATGGTATCTATTGGTTGTAATGTCAGAAATTTCATTTGCTAATTCGATTATTTTCTCTTTTCTTATTCCAGCCTAGGCAGCAATTTGTTTGTTTGTTTGTTTGTTTGTTTTTGATACTTTCAGATAATTATCTTTTTCTTTTTCCAATCATTTTATTAGACACTAATCCAGACATCATTCCATAGTTCAATTACATCAAGCAGTATCATACAATTAATACCGCAATCAGTTTCAAAACATTTTCTTCCTTCTTAAACTCTTTGATACTGGTTTCCCTTTCCTGCTCCCCCACAGTACTGCCCTTCCTTCCCCCCAGGAACCGCTATTACAGTTGGTTCATCAGCCCTGGATTTCATATACTGAAAAACCAACAAACAATAAAGACTCAAAAAGGCCACCTACAGTGACAAAGTACATCAAGTGTTTTCAGCTCTGCAACCCTCCTGAAAGTATCCTGCACTTTTCTATTTACGTTACATCAAGAGGCCAGTTTTGCCATTCTTAAAGGAGGGTTTCAAATAAAGATACTTTGAAACATTCTTTGAGTTGAGGTTGGGGTGAGATGGAGGATAAAACTGAAAGAGTAAGAGCAGAGATGTAGGGCGGATTGGCAAAAGTTTTCCCAAAATTCCTGTGGGGCAGCCTTTGCCTGCCTCAAAGAATGAGTAGGTTCACTGGTGCTTGGGGGGGAGAGGTTCCTGGTGCCACTTTCCCTTTTCAACGTAGATTTCAATGTTCTTCACACTTTTCCAAGATAAACCCAATGACTTCTCTGTGTCCTCTGAGAAAATTTAGTAGGAATACCACTTTGGCATCCCCTCCCCAAAACAAAGCCACCATAAAACTCTGATGTGGTCTTTCTGTCTTATAACTAAGTGGCCCAGAAATCTCAGAAGTCATGGCTTTGATTGAACCTTTTTGTTTTTGTTAAAGCATCCAAAAAGTGATAAAGTATTGAGAAAATTACCATACCTACCCATCATTCATTTGTTTGCAGTAAACCCTTCTGAATGTGAACTGGAATCCCAGTAGATACACATTTTCACTTTTTTTTTTTTTACTATAAAGTCATAGAAACCTTTATTTAAAAGAAAAACTCAACTTGCAAAACTATCATTTTCGATCAGTCTTCCATCTAAGTTTATATACCTGTGAAGGTGGTATTTTCATCTCTCTAACTCTTCCCTGAAAAACTCTATGCTCTTCTAACAGCAATTTTAAAATCCCTGAAGATCTTACCATATATACTTGAGTATGTCAACCCGAATATCAGCTAAGTCACCTAATTTTACTACAAAATTGCATTAAAAATGTGCTGAAAAACTCGACTTATATATGAGTATACATGGTAAATCATGTTAAATATTTTTGGGGGTTTAAAAACATAAAGAGCACTGATAGGGCAAGATCAGGGCCACAGGATGAATGGGTTAAGGTTGTTTATTTGTTGTGTTTTTCATTGGGGGCTCATACAACTCTTATCACAATCCACACATCCATCCATGTGTCAACCACATTTGTACATTTGTTGCCATCATCATTCTCAAAACATTTGCTTTGTATTTGAGCCCTTGGTATCAGTTCCTCATTTCCCCCCTCCCCCCTCCCTCCTTCATGAACCCTTGATAATTTATAAATTACTATCATTTTTTCAGGTCATACACTGTCCAATGTATCCCTTCACCCACTTTTCTGCTGTCTTTCCTCCAGGGCCCGGGTTATATGTAGATCCTGGTGATCAGTTCCCCCTTTCTACCCCACCTTCCCCTTATCATCCTGGTATTGCTACTTTCGTTACTAGTTCTAAGGGGTTTATCTGTCCTGGATTCCCTGGGTTTCCAGTGCTTATCTGTATCAGTTTATATACTCTGGTCTAGCTGGACTTGTAAGGTAGAATTCGGATCATGATAGTGGTGGGGAAGAAGCATTAAAGAACTAGAGGAAAGTTGTATGTTTCATTGTTGCCACACAGCACCCTGACTGGCTGTCTTCTCCCCACCACCCTAATGTAAGGAGATGTCCAGTTGCCTACAGAAGGGCTTTGGGTCTCCACTTCACACTCCCCCTCATTCATAATGATATAATTTGTTGTTCTTTGATGTTTGACACCTGATTCCATCAATACCTCGTGCTCACAGACTGCTGTGCTGCTTCAATGTGGGCTTTGTTGCTTCTAAGATAAAGTAACCAGATTTTAAGCGGGACACCACTGACTTAGGGGGTGGGGTGGTGGTGGTGTCTTGATTAAAAATTTGGTCTATATAGAGCAACAAAAATTTTCATAAAATGCAAAAATAGTATTGTAGTACATTTATTTTAATTTGAAAATGCCTTGGGACATTGTTAAATTGTTAAAACGCAGAACGTCTGGTCACCTTATTCTAAGAGTAAGGTTTCACAACAAAATTTTCATGAAACATCATTATTAACCTTAAATATTAAGCAGGTGCATTTTCATGTTGTAAAATATTCCTCAGTGGAACTTTGCTGGCATTTTCCCACCAAAGCAACTTTCAGCTTCCTTAAAATTTGTGCTTATGAGCCCTCATCATCCTTGATCCTTGAGGACACCCATCAAGATAAGCCCTTGAAATCCCCCAAAATTGTCACCATAACTTCTGAGTTGACCTTCCTACCTTCAATTTCACTGACTCAGTGGATCCAATCAGAACTAATTAGTTTATTGCTTCTCGGCATTTTGGCTAAGATCAAGTGCAGAACTAATTGGTTTATTTTTAAAATAGTGTTATTGGCATATAATTCATGTATCATACTATTTAATATTTCAAGACTATTAAAAAGAGTTGTGCAATCATCATCATAATAAATTTCCGAATTTTTTTTTCCTTTCTTGTATTCATTGTTTTTCCCCAACCTCCCCTGCCATGCACCTACGGAAATTGTTCATCCAGTTACTGACACTAAGATTTACATAAATCATACAAGACAACACAAAAAAGAAAACAAACAAAAACCCCCAAACAATGCCAAAACAATACAAAGGAAAACTTCATTTGGATAGAAAATGTAAACTATTAAAATATAAAAAAAATTATAATTGGTCAAGAGGAGATTAAATGATAAGGTGTTTCATTTTAACCTAATTATTCTTTATCGAGTTTATAAATGATGTCTGGTAACAAGTTTATTCACACCCCTGGATTATGATCAGAGGGGATTCACAGAGGCTTCATTCATGCGGAAACCCTGGGCTCTCATTGGCATCCGTAGCTTTCTGCAGACTGGTGGTTCAGAATGTAATACCATTGATACTACTCCTTCCATCATATTTTACCCATGCATTTTGGAGCACTGCTTTCAGAGACTATAAGAGGGTGTTTCAAAAAGTTTGTGGGAAAATATAATGAAAATAAAATTAATTTCTTTGCATGAACACTTGTCTGATTGGGTATTTTTAATTATTATGTCTTCTGCTGATTCTCTTATTATGTAATTCTTATTTATCCCTTGCAATAAATTCTGATTTAAAGTCTATTTTTGCCTAATATCAGTACACCCCCACCCCCCTGCTTTTCTGCTTACTTGTTGCAAGGAATACTTTTCTCCATCCTTCACATTCAATCTGTTTTTGTACTTATGTCTAACATATGTTTCTTGTAGATGACAAATAATGGATTGAATCCATTCTGACACATTTAAAGCTATTACTATAAGTAAAGTGTCTAACTCATTCATTTTGCTATCTGTTTCTGGGTATTTCTCTAATTTTTCTCATCTTTTTGTTTTGGTTTATATTTGCCTACTTTCTAGTAATGAGCTTTTTCCTTTCTTTTGAATATTTAATTTCATAATATTACCACATACATGACATTACACAGCTTACAATTACAATAATGTTTAACATGTAGTGTAGAGTTAACATACAACCTTAATATAATAAATCTACAACCTTAATATAATCTATTCCTGGTGTGACTGTCTCCCCATTTCTGTTGATTTTCTACTAACATTAATGTGCAACTAATATTTGAAAAACAATTATTTCTTATATTTTTGATGCTGTTTCATTACAAGATTTAATCACTGATTTTATTCTCTGAAAATATACACTTTGATCTTAGTATCATCTGTATTTTTTTTTGAAAACATATACTCTATCTTGATTTTACGGACTCATTTCCTTTCAGGTAGTTATAGGTATTTATTTAATATCTGTGCTTCCATTTGGAATACTCTGAGTAATACTTGCAAAGCTGGTCTAGTAGTGGTAGATTCTCAGAGCCTGTGGTAATATCTTGATTGAACATGCCTTTTACTTTTGAATGATATTTTTGGTAAATCATCTGTGGTTGACAAATATTTCAGTTGCTCAATTGTCAAAATTTACAGGTTTCTGGCCTCTAAAGTTATTAGAAAAAAATCTACACTGATTCTTAAGCATGACTTTTAGTACCCTTAGTATTTATATAGCAGATGCAGGATTCTGATCTTTGAATTTTAAGAATCTTACAGGATAAGGCATGGAGTTGATCTTTTTGTATTTCTTCTAATTGGGGTTTGTTCAGCTCCTGTATTTACTATCTTGGTTCTCTTTTCAGTTTTGGGAAAGTCTAATTGTTTCTTAGAAAACTGCTTCTATGCCTGTATTGCTGTTATGGTGTTTAGCGATTCCAATTATTCTACAATTGTTCATTTTTTGGGGTTAGTTTTTAAGGCTTGATGAATTACTTTACACCCTGGTTCACTGAATCTGCCTTCTTTCTGTTCAGTTCTGTTGCTGAGTATCTAGCTTGTTTTAAATCAGTTGCCTTACTCTTCTGTCTAGTAGTTCTTTTTAATTTTAATATTGGAAGTTTTCCATTTCCTTGTTTCTAATTTTGTTCCTTTGATTGTTTATGATCGCCATTAATTTGTGTTTGCATATGTGCGTGCATGTGTGCTTTTGTTCTATTCAAAATATACTTTAAAACTTTGAAATGATCAGTTAGTTCTATTTGTCTGTCCTCCATAGAAAAAATTTCCAATCTTTTTTGTTTTTGATGGGTACTTCTTTTCCAGTGACTTTGTGTGTTTTACTATTTTTTGCTTAAAACAGTTCCTCTTTTTAAATTTTCTTTTCCAATTCAAATGTTGTATTCTGGTTTTTACAGAAACTTCTGATTGTGTGGTTTGGTATCACAGCAACCAAGGTTCAGTGGCCAATGAAAGAATCTGGACCAGCATCCAGGAGCTGCTCTGTTGGAGAAAGATTCCACAGCCTGCTTCCACCAAGACTGCCAGCCCAGGGACCTCATCAAGCAGCTTCACTCTTATGTCACAGAATCTCTAAGAGACAGAATAGGCCCAGAGGCCTTGGGCTTGGTACCTTGTTCTGAGAACCAGTAGAGGGCATCTTATCCTTAGGTGTGTCTTGTTTTGTTTCAATACAGATTAAGTAAATGCTAGATGCTTGATTTCTGTAATTTGCTATGTATACATGTGGGTGAGGGTGGCTGGTTGCTTCTGTAAGCAGCAAGACTTGACATTGCTGTGGCAAAGGTGACGGGCTCTCTATGTCTTTCTGTCAAAGCTGTTCCTACATGGAGCCTCCCACATCCAGTGTTTCCTGTAGTACCTGCCAGTAGAATCATTCCCCTTGCCTTGTGACCTTCTGCCTTGACAATACCTCCTGGTCCTATTCCCTGTACAGCCTGGGTCCCAATGAGATTCAATAGCACACTCTTGCAGAATAAAGGTTGATTTTTCCAAGGCCTACCAGCTCTCACAGCTATTCCGGATCATCTGAACAAATCAGGTTACATCTTCCTCGGGTGAATTCACTTCCTAAGATCCCTGTTTGAGATGTGGCTCAGGGATTTCTTCAAATGGCTGTGATGGGGGAGTGCTCCCAGTGTTGATCAAGCTTCTGTGCCATCCTGCTCCTCCCCTGTCCCATTGGGGACTCACCCCTCTTTCCAATACCTCAGCTGCAGTCTGATGAGATCTGAATCTGTGCGCATTTGTATCTGTTATGCATTAGGTTAGAGCCTGTGCATTAAATGGGCGCATCTGCTCACTTTGTCATCTTGTTCTGCCTTTTCCAAATTTCTTCTTCGTCTTTTTTTATATGCAGGTGAAAAGGTACTCCATTGGGAAACCAATTTATTAAATAAGGCAGATTAGAAACACTGAAAATGGCATATAAAAAGGAATAGAAATACTTACTTCAAAAAGGGACTCCAAAAAGTTTTATCCAAAAAATGGATAAGTGAAATTTAAAAACACAATGGAATTGTTCTAAGCCCTTTTCAAACCCCATATCATATCTCATAAAATTTTGTAGAACTGACAATGATGGTGTATCTAGTAATTCATGATCAAAGGATTTGATGTTTTTAAATGTATTTTTATTTTATATATCAGTTAGAACTGGTTAACAATAATGACGAAAGCAGGGAAAGTTGAGCTCTACTCCACGACAGCCTCCTTACCTTCTTGGAGATCTTCACTGGATCCATTTCACCATTTCACTGCCACCAGAACCATCTCTTTTTTTGCATAGCTTACAACTTTGGGGATTAACTTCATTTTACCTTCCTAAAGCAACGCCCTGCTTGGTAATAGACTAAAGGATTCACAGAGGAGTCTGCCAACTTATAAAGGACATAGACTGTGAAATGTGATTCTGAAAATAAAGATCAGTACGGTCTAAATACATGTTTAGCTAATGACAATCTCTTTGCCTCAGTTCAGAAAAGTGATCACTTACTTCTTAACTTTGTGGAGATAGTAAAACAACAGGGCATTTAGCCAAAGCCCTCACAGAATTCTCTGAATTACAATCACAGCTCTTTGTTGTTGGAAGCCCATCATCATCATCCACACTCACCATTACAAAACTAATGGTGAATATGATAAAACAGGTCAACTTTTCAAGGTAGCATCAATGATGGATCACCTGGGGAGACCAGCACAAGAGCTGCAAGAGAAAGCCCTGTGACAAGAAGGCAAGTATGGGTTGGAAGACAGGTCCCTACTGTACACCCACAATTCATGTAAGGGGAGTCAACAAGAAGTACTGGGTCTGGGGAACTTTTCTGGGGATCTGAGTGCTGTACTTGCAGAACAACAATCACAGATATTGTCTACAATGGGCCATTAATGAATGGGTCCATGCCAAACCCTGGCAAAGGGCTGCATCACTCACTGCCAGCTCATGGTAATGTTAGTGGTACAGGTCCAACTCTGCATTGCCCATGGCCATAAAAGGAGAGCCAAACTGACTCCTAAAGAAGAAGAGAATTTAAAAATATGATCAAAGAAAATTAAAGATAGATAGATACAAGGAAGTGCCCCCTCCCCCAAAAAAGCTCGTTTGTTTTTTGTTTTTTTTAGATGAGGGTGATAGTGCACTTGGTATTAGTTCCACCAGGTCAGACTGTTAGTCAACCTTTCTATTTAGAGATTCTATAAAGATTGCATAAAAGTTTGCAACAAAAAAGGCCTATCTATGGCAGGCGGGGGACTGGTTTTGCTATCACCACAATGCACCTGCTCACTCAGTCATTTCAGCGAGCCAGTTTTGGGGAGAAAATACAAAAGCACATCTCTCTTGCCCCCACACACCTTATTCACTTGGCCTTAAACCTTGTGACTTGTACCTTCTTTTGTTTCTGCGAATGCAGAGGAACATGAAAGAAAAGTGATTTAACAAAGTAGAAGAGAGGATGAAAAAAATAAGAGAGGTGCTCTCAGTCGTCAAAACAGATAAGTTTGAAAAAATGTTTACAAGAATAGAGTCACAGATTTGACAAATGTATTATTAAGTGATAAGGTTGTTTTGTTAAAAAAAAACTTAAATGCATAGCTTTGGGAAAAAATCTGTCTTTTGGGTATTATCGTGTGTGTGTGTGTGTGTGTGTGTGTGTGTTGAATGGGAAAAAAAAAATGCAAGAATCAGCAGGATTCTGGCAGAGCAGTTCCCAAAGGGTGCTCCTCGGGTACATTGTGCTTCCAGGCCAGGCCAATGTGGCTGAGCAAATGGCTGCACGACTGAGGGTAAGCAGAAGGTTGTGCACCATGGTCATCAGGCCTGAGAGAGACCAAAAAACCTCCCCTGCCCACCCTTCCTTGCACACATATTAAAGGTATTCATTCCAAAAAATAAAGAAAAATAACAAACTGAAGACAACCCATTTCCCTCAGAATTACGTTGTTGAAAAGAATTTTGTTCTACAGCCAAGTCTTTTGAAAGATTTCCGTATTTTTGTTTTCTCTCCTACTCAGCTTATTTTAATAGGTAAGACATACTCTGGGGAAGATACTTATGCTTGAAGCAACCTCTATACATATTAGTTTTATTCGTTTTGAGGGCTGTGCAAAGGTCACCTAATGGGGTTACTAAAGTAAAGCTGAATAAAAATGTATTTATATATATGGAAGCAGTAATTAAAAAGTCTATTGAAAACTTTTTAACCACATAGTAAAATTAATTGGTACAGTTTAATTCTACAGAAAATATTTTTTAAAAACATCTTTGGAAAGACATACGTAAGTTTCAGGTGCTTGAAAACTTTCTTGGGACAATAATCATTGCCTCAGAATCTGCTTTAGCCCATCATGACCCATAGGACTGACCAGCACTCTGCCCTCAGGCCTCCAAGTCTGTAAATCTCCATGGATGCAGGCTGCTACATCTTTGTCCTATTCAGTGGTTGGTGGGTTCAATTTGCTCCGCCACTGCTAACTTCACATCTAAACACTTGGATCAAATAAAAGGTGTGCTCTGGAATTCTCTGGAAGATCATTCTAAATGTGCTTCACTGAAGACATGATTGCTGACATCAAAGGTGCAGGCAGGATGCCTGACTAAATATTTCATCACTCAAAAGTAAAAAGAAGTTTCCTAAGTTAATACTTACCTATAAAGACTTTCAACTAAATTAATGATTATTAAAAAGTATGATTGGAGTATTTTATCTATAATGCTGAATATATTTCAGGTTGACCCAAAACATTTGTGGATTACTAGACACTCCTTTTGTGTTTGGATTGTAGTGCTGGAGACGAATGTGGAAAGTCCCACGCACTGCTAACAGATAAACACAATGTGCTCGGGACGAAGTCTGCTCAAAGTGCTCCTTAAGGGGAACGATAGCAAGACTTTGTCTTGCATTTGTCACACTTCAGATATGTTGTCAGGAGAGACTCATCCCTGGAGAAGCACATCATGTTTGGTCAAGTAAAGGGGAAGCCAAGGAGAGAAGGGACCTCAGGGAGAAGGCCTGATGCAGGGGCTACCGCAAGGGTTCAAGCACAGGCACGCACTGAGACTGCCGCAGGCCAGGTCACTGCTTCTTTCTACTCGACAAGAGGCCTATATGGTCGGTAATCAACTCTGGTGCACCACATGGCAACAAGCATTCAGGTCAAGGTAATCTCACACTGGTGGCTTTAGAGTACAAATTTATATGGCCTCATCTATTTTTATGCAAATAATATACCCCTCTACTTTTGGTTCCCTCCCCAGTGAGAGATATTACTGTGAGCATATCTATGCCACGTTGCTCACATGTTGCCTTTAAAAAATAAAAGCATAATACACCTAAAAAATACCTCCCTGTAGGAGAGAGTCATCAACATAGATACAAGGTGCATGCTATTTGTGTAAAATATGATAACCTTATATCCTCTTTAAATTTTGTGATATGAAGTGTTTAAATTATCTCTTCCAAAGGCTAAGATTACTCAAATAGTATGAATGGTTTTGTACAAAAGAATAAAACTAATCCATGTTGTAAAAACCTATGGCAAAAATGCATTCAATAGATATAGCCATGCTATAGCCATAATATTCTTTGCATTCATCAATTTACTTGCTATTTTTTAAAAAAAAGGACTACTATGATGTTGACTTCTAAATGGTTAGATAGCAAGAGGGAGTAATTTAACATTGAGTATTAATTTGATGAGGTACTGTAATACCTCACTGGAATAGGGGTACCCTATCCTCACAGCACAACTGAGCATAAAGCATGCCTGTTCTGCCCTCATCTATAAGTTCAAATTCATAAAAGGCAATACCCACTGTTCAGTGACTTAGACACTGGCCATCGTCACAGGCAGATTTCAGACTTACCTGTCTTCATGCTCCTATTTAGGAATCATGGTCACCTGTGGTAAATGCTAAGAAAAACTGCATCCAAATAAAAAGGCCAGAGGTAGAGAAACTGTCTTTTGAGACATTAGGACAGTTTTATCAGAAAATTAACAGACATCAAAGAAGTGGTTTTAATCATCTCTAAGTAGTTTTGACATTCAAATGGACTAATCCACTAACCATATAATGTTATTTCAACAAATAATTTTGAAAACTGTTCTCAGTTGTTGCATTTTTCATTGCTATATACATACTTCAACTTATTAGAGCATTTTGATTTGCCCCAATAACACCTTAAAGGAAAGAAAAACATGAAAAATAAAACAAGCCATGAATTCAAAGATGAAAATATCCTGTACCTGAGAAATCTGCTGCTAAGAGATCCACTGCCTTTAAAACTTTCACTTGCAAGAGTCCGACGTCCTTCATAGCTTGCAGGGAGTTCTGTATGCACTGAGGGAGGATGGAAGCAGGTGAGAAGTGAAAATCACTTCCTAAGACCCTAATTAAGGCCATAAAGTCCTGAAGGAAACACAGTATAGATTTATGTTCACTTTCCCCATTAAGATGTTAGAAAAGCTCCAAAATATATTATGTCAGTTAAGGGGACAGTGAGGTATTCACAGCAGACTGATGAAGAGAAAAGTGACTGAGAGTTAATTAACTACAGCGTCAAAATAAATTACATGCACATACAATCTACTTTGAACATAGTCCCCTGGGCAATGTGTGTGGAACTACATCCATTCCCTTTCCCCCACTCCTTTCTCATAAATTAAACTTTCAAAAATACCCTAAAAGGCCACATTATTCGGACCCAGTGAGTACAAACTTTACAAATACCAGAGGGCTAAACTTATACCTTTCACAGATGCTCTTCACCATTGGAAAGACAGTAGGATGGAAGTGGAATAAAGTATCACATGTATGTTTTGGCCAATTTACTTAAATAAGAGATCGAGTATCTGTAATCATGCCTCTCGTACATACCTTTACTCTTCAGTTGATGTGAGCCAGCGAGAATATATTTAAGGATGCATTTTTAAAAATAATTTTGTATTTTAGGTGAATGTATCCCCTTCAACAAGTTTTTACAACTTGTTCATACCACTGGTTACAATTTTATGATTTTGTTCTCAATTCAATATATAATTGTTTTCACAGCATTCTCAAAATGTCCATTTTAGTTGCTTTGTTTCCAAGGATGTAGCATCCCTCCCCTTCTCCTCCCTTCCCTTTCCCTCTTCGCCCCTCCCCTCCCCTCCCTTCTTTTCTAGTACTTGTTTCTCATCTTTGCTTTTAGGTAAATCTTTTACAATTAGTCTTAAAGAGTTGATTGTTGAAAGAAGCATATTAGTCAGGATTGATATTATTTATTTTATAAGCCAATCTATAATTAGGCTAAAAGGCAGCCTACAGAAACACTTTTAATGCCAAGTTCAAAGGATGTCTTAGAACAAACATCTCAGGCCCTCCTGTAGTGGATTGAACAATCATCTCAGGCATTCCTATCCATTCAGTACATTTGACTTTTAAAAGGAATTTCAGTTTGCCTCTACATTTTTTCTCCCATTCCTTTCTGGACCTTCTATTTTGTTCCTGGCCAGAATTGTTGATAGTGCAACTTGGGAAAATTTGGGTGGGTAGGAGCAGGAGTAGACTGAAGTATTCAGATAGGATACTAACCAGTGGAGAATTTTATGTGAGGATCCTTCAGAGCAAGCCAACAAATAAGATGCGTGGCTGTATTTTGTACTCCACAAGATAAAGAATGATTCAATTAATGAATACATCTGCATGGTGAAGGGTAGAAGAGGTGCTAATATTTAGGCTAAAAGTGATACTCCCACCTTTGACTGTTTTTCCTGGCCCTTTCTTAAATCATACCTTTCACATATGGCAATAAAATACACTTAATGATTTACAAAGAAGATAGGATAAAAACAGAATAAAAATGGAGACACCTAGAAAGGCAGAGTACCAAAAAGAAGAGGAAGAAGAAGAAGAAGAAGAAGAAGAAGAAGAAGAAGAAGAATTAAGAGGGCACAATTATTTCATTTGAAAAGGCTGAGCGGGTTTTGAAGCACATAGCAAATACTTAGGCGAAGCCCCTGGACCTGTGCTTTCCTCCCAGGGAGTACCTGGCATCCTTCATGTCTGCTTAATGCTCTGCTGTAGGAGGTGCAGGCACTTTGCCAATTACCCTAAAAGATTCTGGAAAGGTGTCTGATAACATTTCAAGTACTAATGTTAGGTAAAATAATAAAATAAAGTTACTTCTATGGACGTATATTAAAATTCATGTTCACCTAGGCAGACATGCCAAAATATGTTAGTCTCCTTGAGGATTTCAATTTTCTGCAAAAAGTCCTTAAGAGCTAAAAGTTCAAGATGTCTTTTCAATTTAAAAGTAGCAGAGCAAATGCTAATCAAATTTCAGCTTCTCGCTAATGCATGAGGCTTGGTTTATAAGACATATGATTGAACTTTGGATCAAGATCTCCTTTTATGACATTTTTCAGTCGAAGACTTTGTTTCAAATTAAAAAGGATAGAGATGGGAGGGTAGTAACCAGAAAAAGCACTCACGTATCGCTGGGAAATCTGCTTTCTCTCAGTGGGGTCTGCCAAGGGGCAGACACATAGATCAGAGATGGAGACCCCTGCACAGGGTGTGAGGGTGACCAGCATCAGGAGTGACCCCAGACCACTCTCCAGTGGCAACTTGAGGCAGTTGGCTTGCTTGAGAGGAAGGGCTGAAATATCCACTTTACACCTGGAGTATTTTCATGAGAGAGAAAAAGAAGAGCAATTAACTTCAAGCCACTTCAAAACTGCAAAAGCACCCAATTGTTATTTCATCCTTCCAAAAACTTCACTTTGTCTGGCCTCGGTTTATTACCAAGGGTCCCAAGAGGGCAGTGAAGATTGCAGATGTCCCCGGCTCATAATACTCATTCCCAAACCAACACACTCTAAATGAAGGGGAACAAGGCAAAGAAAAACAGAAACAAAAAAACATAGGTTGCATTGGGGACAGCAAATGAAAAGGACAAGCAGGGTCTTTGCCAAATGCAGAGAGAGGAAGCGACCACGAACTGGTGAGGAAAAGTGTTTTCAAATGTGAAGCATTAGTGATGCACGGTCTCGGTGGCTTCTCTGCGCTCTGTCTTTTATATTTCAAGATAATAAAAGATCAAGGTTCAGAGAGAGAGAGAGAGGAAAACAATACAAGACATCCAAGAGGGAGAGGAGAGTGGAGAAACCATTTTCTTCCCAATTAATGCCAACTGGCAAGTTTTTATTTAAAGCAACGTGTTAAGGTGTTTTCCTAATAGGCACTGTTCCACAGGGTTCCCCCAGGTGGATTTCTCTGGGACAAATGGAGCATGAAGTGCTGTTGATTGATCCCATTTCTGCAGTACTGCCAGAGAAGGCTGTACCCATCTGCTATAAATTGCATGTTTTCCGCCTCTTAACAGCCAACGTTCGTTCTGGGGATGTTGAAAACCTCAAACACATCTAAATACAGAAGCAAACACCACAAAAGGAAGCAGAGGTGCTAAGCCATTTATTTGTTTTCGTGGCGAACAGTTCTGGGTTTGCCTGAACCACACCTGCTTTTAAGGTAGGAGGAGGCAGGCAATGAGAGCTCTTGATACAATACTTTTAAGCATTCTTTTTTTGTATCCTCATTTTCTCCCCATAACTATTGGATATCGTGAATCCATCTGAAGATATCAGAGGGCTTTTGGCTTTAGGACTATTAAAAGACTCAAGTTGGCAGGAAAGCACTGCCTCTGGCAACACAGTTTAAGTTTGGAGTTTATGCTGAGTTCTCTGATGGGTTATGCTGAAGATTCGGAAAAGGTAGAATGACATCTCCCAGAAAGCATCAAAATGTTTGATCTGTGTGGTTATGTAGGTGAGCACAATGAATCTAAAAAAAGAACACTTAATGTCCATTTCCAATTAAAAATAAACACATTTCCTTAAACAACCACAGCAGTTTTTGCGACAGAATCAAAAACCTTTTTGAGAAGCTGATCTTTACTTATAAAATTTAGTATACATGAGTAGTTATCAATCTCCTAAATGCCTAAAGTAATTCCAGTTAGAGGAAAGAAAGAGGAAGAAAGTTTTATACATCATAAATTCCTCCTCTATACTGGAGGCAAATTACAAAAATGTATCTCATAAACAATTCTCTGTGATCTCAATAGGAGAAATGGTCTTTCCCTAGCTGTGAAAGAACTTTTACAATTAATGTTTACTGCTAGCTAAAAGAAACAGAGGCTGACTAAATATTTTAATTTCAATACATAAGTAACGGGAAATTTTGTTTGGAAAGAAATGTCAAGCATTTTTAACTACACTAACTGTACAAAATGAAGTACCAACAAATTCATTGTCATTATTGCAGCCATCTGCCTCCTTAGGAAGACTTTGCTAAGCAGCATTTTATATCATCATATGCACTTTCACATAGCAAAGTTCTATCGAGCATAGAGATAAATCAACAAAATTTGTGAGAATTCTCTAATAAACTATTTAAAGCGTGTTCTCGTTTAATACAATTAAAAGTGGTATTACACTTTTGTCCTTGGGCTGTTTTACTTTTTTTGTAATCATCGTGGTGGTCGTTTTGGGTGCTTCTTGAAGAGCGAAAAGTAGAGTCGTGAACCTAAGAATAATGCTGAAGTAGAAATCTATTTTTGAAAGATTTCAGGTGGACCTGACATTCTTTCTAAGAAGTTGCCAAAAAATGCTGTGAGTGATATTAGCTTAATTAATGTCAAGCTGTAAATTCTGGTGACTGAGGGAACAGCTTATGATGTCCCTTAGTAAATTTTACCATTTACTACTTGGAACAAAAAATTGAGTCAAGCGCAGACAAAATTCAATAGAATTACTGAGACCCTTCAAAGAAATAAAACATTTTCACAAACTTTTCAGTAATCTTTTCCCGCTCTCAAATTTCTGCATCTATGTCATATTAAAAGGTTTAGACAGCTAGAAAGGAACATTGCATGTAAAATTGCCCAACATGCTTTGGCAATAAGGAGGTACTTGTGTGACAGAAACAGTTCAGTGCTTGCCTGCCAGTCAGAATGTAGAGGGTTAAAAGCTCCCCCATGGGTCCCTCACAAAGGTCACAGCAGTGACAACTACTCTTGTTTGTTAATTTTTTTTTCTATTTTTTTATGTAATAGCCCCTTAAGTAAGCAACAGGTCAAAACTTCAACACTAGCATAATGGATTCCACATTTTCATTTAACCAATAAGTGAATCTATCCAAATACTAACTTTCACCTTCTCAATGACTTCAAAGTAAATTTATGAAATCAAACTGATAAAGCAGCATGCCAATAAAAAGGAAATCTGAGTTCTTTGACCCATGGGTTTAGAGCTAGGCATTTTAAAGGCCCTGCCCCATCACGTGAATGGATGCCAGCTGCCGTAAACCTTAAGAAATCATTTAAACCTATCCCCTCCCTAGTTTTAACAACCAGCTGTCCTATAAAGAACACTTTCTATAAACTTCTACAAATGAACTGCTTTCTGCTTCTCTTCAACCCATCTGGCTTCCCCATTTATTCTCACATTCTGGAAGCGGGAGGAAAGAAATAACCTTCATCATGAAGGACCCTCACTTTCTGGCCTCACAGTTCGCTAGATCCAACCTCACGCCACATGGTCCCAGTTTGTCCCAGATTTTCAAGGAGAACCGTAAACTCCAGCTATTAGCGATAAGTTGGAAGGGTGATGAGCACTGACCTGAAGCTAGGCTGGGACGCTACAGCACAGGGTCAGCCAGGGAGAAAGTCTTGGGCAGACAGGGCCCTGTCTCCCAGGAAAATCCCTCGCATCCCTTCACCAATTTCATCGAAACACACCCCACCATCTATTTCCATAATTTTACAAGTGCTGTTAAATATCTTTTTCTTTTCATTGGTACCCCTTAAACTGTTTCCTCAACTTTACCCAGGTATAAACAACGTGAAAAGCCTGCTCATTTGCATCCATGCATATATCATTTGAAAAATAAGCTCAGGTTATGGCTCTAAAGCTTAAAAGGCTCTCGTAGTGATTTTACTTTTCACGTAGCACTAACATTGAGACAGTGGGCACCTGGACCACATTTCCACTGGTAGTCAGAAGTAACTCGACAGTAATGAAGAGGAAGAAGAGAGATGACTTGTTCTGAGCAAGGCTAGAACAGAAGTATATTGGAATTGTGAGTTAGGCAGTCGCGACTCCAACTAAATTCTATCAATAGCATCAAAGTTGTAGTAAAAAAGGCAAACAGAAGAAGGGGGTATTGTTCCAATAAAGTTTTATTTATATAAACTGGATTAGGATTTGAGCCTAAAGTCCTAGATTGAAATCCTTGACCTAAAGAAATACTAGTAACTTTTCCATGGTTTCAAGTTACTGAAAATATTTTAAAAAGAAGAAGAAAAATCATCAAGATTAGTTATTGAGAGTACTAACTTAATATTTATAAAATTATCAGAGAGAGTACGTATCTTAATTTTTTAAATAACACTTTAATCACTACTGTCCAACAATTTATTAGTAAAAGCATACAAAACCGTAAATGTTCTTCTTCTATGTGACTATAAAAACATGGCAAACACACTTAGTGCACAAGTGAAAGGAACATGGGTGAGCAAGGATTACCGCTAAACCAGGTCGATTCCCTTGACTTCGCATGCCATGGGGAAGGCCAGTGAGGTCAGCATTCAGCAGGTGCTACACAAGTGCACTGAGGTGGTCAGCAAATATCCAATCCCCTGTCAGACCTTGGCCTACTCATTCATAGAAGTTGCTCTGTGGTGGCAAGACTTAGGATGGAAAGAAAAATCGTGAGCTCTGGCCTTGTGCCCAGAGAGGACCAGACATTTGTACATGGAATCCAATGGAATCCAATAGCTTTGTGACCTCAGCTGGGCCCCTCTCTATGACAATACCCACCTGCCCCCTCCCTTCAGGTGCTCCCTCTAGGCCTTCTTTGTTGCTGTGTTACCTTCTCAGAAACCACTTCTCCAATCACCTTTCCTGGCTAACTGCCTCTCATGCTCTAAATCTCAGTCCAGGTGGCTATTCTTGCAGGATGCTGCCCTACTGCCCAGAAGCACAAGTGTTCCTCCAAAGTGCCATCATCACCCTTCTGGTACTCTTGCTGCAGACTGACTTATAGTGGTCCCAACAACAAGGGGCCCCAGATGGGAGCCATATTCGTGCCATTTTCCACTGAATCCTTAGGATTTTGCAGTCTAACACACAATTCATTCTCGATGTACTGAATAAAATGAAAAGAACAAAATAAAAAGTTATTGTCATCTATCCTTCTCTGACTCCGAGAACCGCCATGTGTCATGGGGTAGAACTGTGCTACAATGGGCTCTTACTGGTTGTTTTTTCAGAAGAAGTTAGCCAGATCTATTGGTCAAGGCAGTTTTGGGTGAAACAACTACTGAACTTGCCCTGAGAAGATGTGCATATTCACCATTTGCACCTCCCAGAGACTTAGACTAACATGATTAGAATGACACATGCAAATGCTTGCATAATAAAGAAAACATGATGCTCACAGGGAAAGACAACAACAAAAACTAAATCAATGGCATCTGTCCTCCCTGCTGTGGACACTGAGGCTGTCCTCCCAGGCAGGCAGGGGACCTGCTGATGGAGCATTGTTGCTGACCTCCTGTTCTCTTCTTTCCCCATTAATCCCACTGCATTTGAATGTTTTAATTGTACACATAATTCTACTGTATCAGTCAGCCAAACCTGCTCAACTTTTACTTGTCATGATAGCTTTTAACCTCGTATTCATTACCATAATTCTATATTTTATATTACAGACTGGTCAGCTTTTAGCTTAAATGCATGGGCCAGAGAAGAGTGGTGGAGTTTTAAAAGCTGTAAATCTCAGAGACTAAGGAAGCAGAGAACAGGAAGAAAACTGTGAATGTGTCAAGCCTGGCTGTAAAAGCAGATCAACGACATGGGGAGCAATTTGTACAGAGAACTCCTCCAGCCCAGGTTCTCTCCTGTCTCAAAGTCACTAATAAACTGGGAGAAAGTCAGAGTCGCTTTATAAGGCACCATCTGGGAGTGAAGACTAATTTGGAGGTAGGGCCACCCAAAGGGGACTGTGGATTCTCACTCCTAAGCTTTCTGGGGAAAATTAAGTGTAGAGGGTTCCACAGCAAGTTAATGACCAGCATCGTCTTGAAATGCAAACTATACTTTAAGGAAACAATCATTCTGTAATGGGCACAGGCCACAGAGGAAGAATTCCCACTTCCCACAATGGTAGAAACCCGGGTTTAATTCCTGATCCATGCAGCAAATGCGAATGGAAGCCTGGTGTTATCATAATGTTGGGACACATTCCAGTGAGGCATCCAGACTAAGACAGGCTCGGACAAAAGGTCTGGCAAGCTACTTCCTATTGACAGCTGGGTGGGCACAGGATCAGCACTTCATTCCACTGTGGTTGCCATTGACTTGATCTGTGGTTAACAACTGGACATCAGCTAACAATTATACCCACTGAGCATTACCTCTTACACCACCTAAAAGCTTGCTTTCTCTTAACATAGATGATTTCTAAAATCAAACACAGGTTCTTTTGTTTTGCTCACAAGAACACTGGGGTTACTATTGACTGTGTTTCTGAGTTTGATAAACCTGTTCAAGCACCCTTACAACAATCTCCTCAGTAGTTAAATGAAGTTAGTGAAAATCTTAGGATGGCCTGAGTCTAATGGGAAGTTGGCTCAGGAAAACCTGAGCAGGCTAGTGGTGTGGCAGAGCAGTGTTTACCGATCCTCCCCAGAAGGAACTCACCAAGACCAACATGAGTTCTCCCCTTTCTCCATCCACCCCCTCCACACTCTCCTTCCAGAGCTTTCACCGCCCAGTGATGTTCAAGGTACCTTGAACTACTCAATCAACAGATACTGTCCTGTCATACTACCAAACATCTCTCTACCAGAAAATCCAGAGAGTGCCCACACTGTTTTGAAAGAAATCTCAGGAACTTTATTAGTTATCTTTTATTTACCTGAATTACCTAATTTGGGTTTAAATTGGTATATATATATATACATATACATATATATATATATAGTTGCTATGTGTAAGAGTCTCAAAACAAATAATCAAATAGGTGTGGTCCCTGCTAACCAACATGATTCAACAACCTGTGGGCACGTCACAGCTGGACGGCACATCACAGATGGCTGGCCACACTCCACGGACACACCTGCAGTCCAAGGCCACTGGGGCATCAAGCAGGCCAAGCACGGTCCACAAGCCGGTGGGTCTTCCTTAAATCAGACTACCTGTGAGAGGAAAACCTCTTTCTGAAGAAAACCTCTTCAGAAAGGCTGCACGAGTTTTGTATTTCTCCCACTTGGGTGTTCTCCAAAACATAAAGTATGAGATAGATCTTAGGATTCACACTAAGTTTCATTCACGTCAAGAACTTGCTAATACAAAAGGCTATTTCCCCAACTGCTGGAAAATAAAACAACTGATCCAGTTTTGACAACAAAACAGAGGAAATGTAGGGGTGGAGATGGGGGTAGGGGAGGAATATCGAAAGATGTCAAAAGTAATAACTGAGGAAGGAGAATGAAAAGTATTTCAAAAAACTGGAGCGCTCAGTGGCATTGGGTCTAATCCGCTCATGGCACAGTGGGTTCCATGCTGGGCTGCTAATTGGGAAGTCATCAGTTCAAAACCATCATCTATCTGCTCCAGGGGAGCACGATGAACATTCTCCTCCTGGAGAGTCGCCGTCTAGCCTCTCAGGGCACAGGCTTACTCTTTCCTAATGGGTTGCTAAGACAACAGATGTACTAGCAGTATATTTGTCGGAAAAGTTGCCTTAAAAGTTGGTGAAAATGAACTTAAAGATAATGTCAATTTCCCATCAACTTTCCAAGCCCCTTCCTGTTTCAGAGATGACTGTGCTCCACCTGGGTATTATTGGCATAGTAAGGCAAAGTAGCCAGGCTCCAAGAGAAAACGTTCTCTTTTGTACCTCTGGAGAGGAAAAAGGAAAAGAACACCAAAAAAAAAAATCCATGAAGGAAGGACAGAATGACTACTGGAGCAAGTATATTTCTAAGTTACAAACAGGAAATAGCTAAAATAATAATAATGAATTCCCAAATGGCACAACAGTGAATAAATGGACAGCTTAAATTATTATATGTTCCCTGCTAAGTGGCCTGGCACTTGTTTGGAAAAGTGTTTCCTATTATGTAAAGGAAGGATGACAACAGGATGATGTATGAATCAAAAGGCATTATTCTTTGCACTCACTGAAAGAAGACTGGCCATCTATCACGAGTGGCCGACTTCCCACCGTTACAGCATGTTCTGGGAACAGGGAGTTCTTGCTGCATGTGCGTAACCTATTAGTGCTCCACACACAAGCACAGCATTCTGCTCCACCTCCCATCCGTGTTGGGAGCGCCCAGGCACGTCACTGAAGGACAAGTTCCTGAGGAACATCTCAGCTCCTCCATGTGGGTGGAGCCGGGATTGGAAAGGTCAAACCAGTCCTCTCAGCAGGCCACAGCTGGGAAGTGCTGGACTGCCTAAAAAAGCTGGAGGGGTGTGACCTGGTTTGCCAGTTAAATGTGGTCTAGGAGACCGCCAACTGACAAGGACTGCTATCTGTCTACTAAGTAACACAGAATTGGGGGTGGGAAAAGCACTGTGACCAGGGGTATGGCCTCTGGAGCCCAAGGCACAGACAAGGCAGGTGTTCTAGGCTAAAAGGTATTTGGCTAGGTGCAAAAAAGAGTTGTTTGCATATGTGTGTCTGTTTGTGTGTTCTGCCCTAATACAATTGGAGATAGTCACCAGCATTTGGGTGGGTGAGAGAAACTCCCTGCAACATGCCAGACAGATGCACGCACCTGGAGGCCTCAGCTAGGAAACAAGAATGTACAAAGAGGGCCTCCTGTCTCCTGCATGGAGCAGTATGAGGGCAGCAAGGACAGCTAACACTCCAGGGCACTATCCTAAGAATTTTGTGTAGCAAAAGCGCTGTGGAAGACACTGGGCAAGCTGCTTCTAATCCACAGCTGCTTTTAAATGACTTGTTGCTGGAACAAAAATGACACCTCCTCATGCCTCTGCACTTCCTCATCTGCAAAGAGAAAGATTAACTTAGATGAGGGGCTCTCGCCTGGGATCAACAGCACTAATCATACCCTTTCCTTAAGAAGAGTTTTTACGGCATAGGCAATTTCAATGGAGGTGCTCTAGTTGTAGGGCCATCATGGTCCCCTCCCTAGGGATAATCTCTATCCTTGAACTCCGATCCCAGCGCCTAGGGCTGGAGAAAGACTAGACCCACCACTGTTGAAGTGACTGCCAGCGTTTCTGTTCTGAATGTAGGATTTTAGTACAAGTTTTAAGTATCTGCAAAGAACCTGTCTTCTGGAAACAGCTCCTTCCCAACCAACACCCCCACCACCCCCCCAACTGCCCTCATGCCTGAGGCTAAGCGGTCTGCATTTCCTCTTGAGTTTCGCTTTCTCAGGCTATGCAAGAAAAATAAAGCCACAAACTCGCATGGCTAGTCTAGCAACAGAGGTAGCATGGACTTCCACCAGCATGGCTATGTTGCTTGTGCTATCTCATTTAACTGCATTCCTAAACACAAACCAGGAATACCCTACAGGGCAGCTATTATGCTTATCTTATGGGTGAGTCCCAGAGAATTAATGTGCTCCACTGGCCTCTTGGAGGGAAGGCCTGGTGATGTCTTTGAAAAATCAGTGCTTAATCTCTACACAATAATGTTCTACTTGACACGTGACAAATCCATGATTTGGAGTCAATACAAACGATAGAAACTGGCTTTTCAGTGGGAAGAGGGGGATAACAAGGGTAATATCCAGGTGAGTCCCTCCATTAAAACAGAGCTCCAAAATTGTGAAGATAGATTTGATCTCAATACCTTTCATTACATTCTGACACAAAACATAAAAATAAAAATATGCCTCATTTGTGACACATCGATCAACATTTGTTCTAAATTACATGCTATCTTACCAAGCAACAAAACTAAAGTTAAAGGTTGCTATTAAGAGAGGTTATAGCAACATTCCCAGGGTCGAGGATGAGATATTATCTTTCTATAAAGAATAAATATTGAATGACATTTTCCAATAAATATTCGAATTCAATTTTAAAAATAAGAAAGCTTCTTTCGCAAGTAGGATTGGCCATCCTATTTTCACATGGATCCCTGCATGCAGGTTTTGATCTCTGCACAAACTAGCTGAAATACTCTGCCCACAGCAGCCCCCTGTAAAGCTGAGCTCTGCATGCGCTCCCACCAGGAAGAAAGCAGAGCAGACTCACGTGCCCAGACGCTCCTCATGCTTTTTACCATCCTTTCCCCACACTTCAATGTCCAAAATGCCCATCCTGTCAGAGAAGTAGTGAAAGTCAAACTGTTCCCGCCACTGGGGATTTGCACTCTTACACAGTGTCTAGAAAACATGCAGTTATAATATTTATTTTCTTAAAATGTTAGTCATCACTATAACAGCTACACATTTTCATTTCTAACATTTTAAAGAGGAATCCACATAATACACCATACCATGACCACCACCACCCTATAACTTAAACTTGACTTTTTTTGAAAGAGACTTTTGAGTGTTACAAAGAAAAGTCTCAGTACTTTTAACCTGTCCCCCAGATTCAATCATTAATCCAACTAGTCAGGAAAAAAATATTTTCAACTCAACAAAAGACATATTTTCAGCAGACATTTTACAATTATGATCTCTTACCAAAGATAACCCTAATTAGTTTGTTAAATGTAAGTAATATTTTTATTGGCAAATCCATTCACTGCTGGCTTAAAATTATATGGATCAACAGTGTGGTGTCTTAATTAGCATCTGTCTGGTGTACTTCATGGTAAACGCTTAACAACTACAGCTTTGCCTGTCTGACACCTGAGCTGACTGGTTCCTGGGGGTGTAGTGGCAGGAAAACGAGGAAACTCCTACATGATCATAAGTAAAAATGAAAACATCCCCAAATGTTTCCATGTTCTCTGAGCATCATTTCAAATAGCTTAGGTATCTGGTTCCTTGGCAATTCTCATTTTTATTTTATTTCGACAAAGAGTCAACTTAAGAACAAAACAGGAGTATAACGTTGGCCATTGCACAGCAGGCTCTGAAAGTCACAGCATCAATTGGCAAATCCTAATCCTAACATCTCAACTCTGACCTCAGCTGCAGCCAGTGCTACATGGAAAAACAAAGAAACAGAGAAAAAACTTTTCTTTTTTTTTTTTTTTTTCCCATCAAGGCTCTGAACCTAGAAAGGAAGGGTTGAGAGAACCCAATTAGACCACAAACAAAAGTAATAGTTCCCTAAAGGGGATGCAGCAGATATTGGTTGAATTATATGCTTTACCTTAGTCCCAAAGGCTATGAACGATACATAAAGTTTCCTAAATCCTGAGCCTGGTGCAAACTGCCTTAAGGAATCTCAGTGTGAACACGTAGCCACCCTGGATGTCCTCACTCTGAGCAACAGGCATAAAGTACTTGTTTAAAATGATTATCTGTTATTTCCAGTGAAACATTTTCACACTAACATTGTCACATTTCTTATGAACTATTTTTTCACTGTGCATTTCCACTCTCTACACCTTCAAGCTGGTGTAAACCATCTAGAACTTGATATGGCACTGAAAATCGAGCTGCTGGGAGAGAAGACCTCTTGCTTTCCTAAAGCACTGGCTCATCCATCTGCATGTATAATGGTGTGCATCAAACTGCAAATGTTCTCTGGGCTAATTGTCAAACTTTCAACTGATTTCTTTTTCTTTGTGGCTTTTGGCAAGTGACTTGACTTTCAAGTACTCTAGCTCCTCCGCTTCATAAAAATATTCCTGTCTGACAATTATGTAAAACGAATTAGTTACCACGGTTTGGAGACTAAGCCTTTGACATAAAAAACACACCAAATGAGAAAGATTTAAAAGGAAAGGGACATTGAATTGGAAGAATTCAACAACAAGTTTTTATCAGAGTTAAAAATGACTCTGAATCTATTCAAAACAGATCACTTTTAACACTTTAGATTCTTCCTTTTTAAAATCAAGGCCAAAACCAAAAGCACTAAATCTCTTGCTAACACTTTCTTATTAACACATAATAGAAGCCAATGAGTAGATAATTTTTAAAATACTTTTAGCCATCTCAAATAATTTAATCCAAATATAAGATGTTACACTATTTATTTTTGTAGGAATTTGAAAACATTAGTTGTCCCCATCCTACATTCTTGAAACATAGCTTACTTTTTTACAAATTTCAAATGCACCATGCATTTAAATCTATTATTTAATAAGCTTTCCTGAACTCCAAGTTACTGTGCTAAAGTAAATTATGCTATGCAATCAAAACAATAATCATCTTAATTGTTTAATTACTTTGTTTTCTAAATCTAGTTAGGAAATTTAAAAACAGATTAGTGAGATTTTGTGAAATTTAAAGTGGGAAAGCATTTTCTTTGTTTTTTTTTTAATTTTTCTTAAAGATATTGTTCTCCTTACAAAAAGGATAGAACTTACCTTACTTTTATACCTCTGATCTCCCAGTTTTAACAGCACAAACATCTCTGCCATGCTTCCTCCTGAGACATTCTTCCCTTCCAATAACGTTATACTGATAATCCCATTCCACAGTTGGTTCTTTCTCAAGGACTCCGAGAGTCGAAGGTGGCGTATCAAAGAGGACTAAAGCAGAAAACACAGATGACATGTAAACTTGCTGACAATTCTGGAATGTGACTTTGGGGCTCCTAGGAATTTCTGCTCTCACTAGTTGATATTAAATAATACTGTCTCCTTGGGAAGTATTGTTCTTCATTAGTTTTACAAGCCTGCATTCACGGTTAATGAGTCCCTGCTCAAGCCATGGGCTTGTAGCAACGTAGCTTAGGTTGGATCTGAGCAAGATCTTGAATAAGAAACCTTCCAACACTTTGTGGAAAAATCCAGTATTTTTTAATTCCATTTTTCTACAAACTTTTTAAAGCCCCTCTGTATTTGACAGTGTCCTGTTCTCCCTCTGAGATGAGCCATTTGATGAGGCTCCTTACACTGATGCATTGGTTATGACAATAGTAGTGCAAGGCAAGAAATGGGTCAAAACCAGGTGGTGCTTGCAAGAAAAAAAATGCCTGGTAGTATTTAAAATTAATGGCTTTCAATTTACCCCACACATTCAAATCTATGTCTCTGTATGCCTTTGCTACTGCTAAAAAGTCCATCATACAAAGAAATCTCTAACTCCAGATATTGCCTGAATCTGCAGTTTTTCAGATCAGGAGGGAGGGAGTGTGGGGAAACTTCGCCTGGAAAGAGGTGAAAGGGTGTCAGTATCTGTTTGTTTGTTTGATTGATAATTTGACTGTTTTCTTTCTAAATTAGATTACTCACACAACTCATATACCTCAAATTACAGAAAAAGGTAAATATCCTCTATTGTTAATTTTTATTAAAGCGGATAGCTGTTGGTGTTGTTGTAGCAGCCATCAAATCCATTGTAGCTCACAATGACCCCCATTGATACAGAGTAGAACTGAGCTCTGTAGGTTTTCACTAAAGATATTAGACATGACTGCTTGTCCATTTCCACTATGTAAACTTTAAAACTGGTAGAGAGAAAAACAACAAATTTCTGTTTACTCTTCATGAGTTTCAACATTTTGACAGTCTTATTTTACTTCCCCCTTCTCTACATTCTCTTGCTGAAACCTTTCAAATCCAAACTTCTTTGATTTTTCATAACAATACATGTAACTATGATTTCTAAATATCATCAAATCTCAGTCTAAATTTCCCTGACAGTCTCAATCATGTCTTTGTCACAATACAGTAGGTTGAACTAGGTTCCCCACACAATCTGTGCCTGCTGCGAGTCCTTAGCAGAGTCCACATCCATTCATTCTCTAGCCGAGAGGCAAAGGGGTAAAAGCGCAGTCTTCTCTATGTGAGACAGAAGTAAGTGGTCTGACGCATGTAAATGGCATTGTGTTTGTGATGTAGAACATTTACGAGTGATCTATTCCTGCCGTCTGCTCTAAACATATCTAAATTGTTCAGACACCCATTTGCTGGGACACCAGTGACTTCTGATGTCTCTACCACAAACGGCCCGTCAGCACCACACTCACGACAGAGCAGCTCTCCTCACCCAGCACCTGCGAGAGGTCCCAAGAAATGCTTGGGAAGAGAGAAAGAGAGAGGTCCCAAGAAATGCTGCCACAGTGCCACACCGAGGACTCCGTCAGCCAATTTCTAACAGCCTTTAATAAAATGCAGCCATGGAAATGTATACTCCCAAACTTTCCCCTTAAAACACACACACACACACACACACACACAATTGGAGAAGCTGTTACTAAGTGGTGCAACAAAGTGGAAAATGAATTAACAAACCAAAAAAATAAGCAAGCAAACCCAAAATAGGTCCTTTTATAGTGAACATAAACGATATTTTTCTTAAACTCTCTCACAGTAGGACTCTGGATAGGATGCACAATATAGACACAAGTATAAGTCAACCTGAATATCAGCTGAGGCACCTATATTTACCACAAAAACACATTAAAAATTTGCTGAAAAAATTGGCTTACACAGGCATACATAAGGTATTAAATAATTGATGTTTATGAGAGAGTTAAAAGGAATTTTATTTTTATTAAAATCAACACTAATCTCCAAGAAACATACTTACACACATATTCAACCTGCATTCTGCATGTATATAGCTCTATATGTGTGTAGTGATGTAGGTATACTTAATTCATTATATAGGTTATTAGGCACATAGGTTGAAAGCTCCATCATCAGAAAGAAAATTAGATTTTGAGTCATATCTGCTGCTGCAATTCCTTTTTCTTTTCTTTCCCTTTCTTGCCTTCTTGTTTATGTCCTTCTTAAAGTTTGACTTGCAGACCACAAAGCTAAAACATGACCTATCCCATGGCCGTGCTTCAAAGTTCCGACAGATATATTTCTCCCTAAGTACTACAACTATTTCAAAATCCTTTTTATAAAAAGGGGAGTAATGTCCACATGGGATCAAAGGCCATCCTACGGTCTGGCAACTGCCTAAGAAAAATGGCAGTGCTTCCATGAAATATACCCTAAAATAATTTTGCGGCTTGGTATGTCCTAATTTCAAATTGGATGTTTATCTTGGAAAGGCTTCTATCTAACTTGTCCATAAAACAATCCCACTTAGCTCTATGAGCTCTGTGAAAATGGAATCCAAAGCTGGTTATTAAGAGGGCCGAGAGATGGGTTCCATATGGCAGAACAGCACGGGAGGGCAGGCGGGGGCCTACATCAGGCCCGGCTTGGCTGGAACTCCCGATCTATCCACGGACACTAGTTGCATTACAGCAAGACATCTGGATTATTGCTTGTAATGTCCCTGGGAAATATCCACTTTCCATCAAAGCCTTTATCTATCTCAGTTGGACTTTGAACATTTTAGTATTTAACGCCGTCGTGTTTGATGTGATGGCCTTGTGCTTTACAGTCCAAGTTGTTCTTGTTTTGGGGGGGCTTTTTTGGTCAGGGTGGGAGAAGTATTTATTACACCATGCACACATAGAAAAGAATCTCAAACCTTTATTCTACTTATTCTATGCTAATTATCTCCTTAAAACACAAAATATGGTCATATGCACAATGATATTTCATCTGCAAGCACCATGTCCTCTGTGCTATGTGTGAGTGTTAAGGACACTTCTGAATCACACTAACATCTTGCTTCTACCCTGAGAAGAGTGAGTCTGTGAGTGGAGACAAGCTCTGGGTCTTGATGTGTGAACTCTGTTGCAGTCTGGAGCTCTCAAGATCTTTTGTGCTCTCTTCAAACACCCCCTCCCCTCCCTAAATCATCTCATCTGCACTCACTCAAGTAGCTGAACAGTTCACGTTTTTACTCTTCTGCCTGAGTCTATAAGTGAAGTTTGTCATCTTAATGCAACTGTGGGAATGTGAAAAGAGAGGAGGAAACAACCCATCAAAGGGGATGCCCACCCCACCTGAAGGGAAACAAACACTTGGAGAGAGTGCAAAGCTCCTGGGTCCTGACCCTCATTTCTCAGCAGACAGAACAGATAAAATATCGGCCACGAGGGCCTTGCTATTTTCCTCCTTCCTCCCAGAGAATCAAAACCTCTGAGGGTTTCTATGGGGCCTCATTCACATTCTCTCGTCTTCAGGCCTCCACCCCACCAAATCAACATCCATTCTTTGACACAGAGCAGTCAACTTGGGGCTCCTGTGCACGCACACACACACATTATTAATAGTGGACACGAGATGTGGTGCTCCACTTAGAAATATATTCACAACCACAACAATGAAATAGCCTGCAAAGCAATCATGTACTTCTGCCTTTTGACTGCTTCATTGGCAAGGTAGGAAAGGAAGAGAGAGAGTGAGACCAATCAGATAAGCAGAGGAATTTGTTGGGCGGGGGGGGGGTGTCACGGTGGTGGTGTTAAGTTGATTTTCAACTTAAGGCAGCCTTTTTTGATCGAGGACAACGCACCATAAGGTTTTTAAAGCTGTAACCTTTATAGGACCAGGGTGCCAGGGTTTTTGCCTGCTAAGATTCAAACAACCTTTTGGTCAGTCGTCAAATGCTTGCCCACTGTACTAACAGTCAGAGTACTTCAAAAGAGCAGAGAATCTTCCGAAGTTTGGATCTAGAAACACACTCTCAAAAACAAGTGAGCTGACCACCCATCCTGGGACATACATACTGCACTTTAGCATAGAGACCTGTATTATGAGATGACTGTGACCAAGAGGCTTGTTTTAAAGACATTGATATGGACAATCTGCATTCCTTTTCCCTGGTGGGACTGCAAAGAGAAACAAGGAACTGATGGGCCAGCCCGATCAGTGTCTCCTCTGCTCTGTCCCGGGCCAGGAGCAATGGCATGGATATCAGGAATAATAAAAGCCTGCACGAGGAGGGTACAGCGAGCTGAGGCCAGGGCCCATACCCATCCTGACCCACCTTCCATTCAGCTGGCTACACTCCTGGAATGATCATGTTGCCCAAGTTAAAGAAAGTTGACACTGGCTAATTGTGACTCATAGGAACCATGTGGGCTGCACGGGACTTCAATGGTGGATTTCTTGAAAGCAGGTTGCCACGACTTTCTTCTTAGGCACACTGGGTAGACTCACATTGCAAAGCTCTCTGATAATAGTTAAGTGTAGCAATCATTTGCACTGCTCAAGGGCTCTATGATTACCAATATCCCAGTGTAATATTTCAAGATACTACTCTGCAAAGCAAGTGGGGGGGATGGTCTCAAGGCATTTACAATTAGTGGGAGCAAAGTAGTGTACTCTATCACTATTCTTTTTAAAAAATCATTTTATTGACTGCTCACACAGCTCTTGTCATAATTCATACAGCTATCCATTGTGTCAAGCACATTTGTACATTTGTTGCCATCACCTAATTAGTCAAAGAGGAAACCCTACATTTTCCTCATGCTATCACTGCACCCTATTTTGCTCTGATGAACATTTTCTATGTCTCTAAGAGGAAGTAAGGAGTCAATGGAAACCAACTCCTGATATAAGTCAACTACATTTTTGAAAGGAAAATAAATACCACAAGATTTTGACCATGTTATCTATTGCTTTGAAATGCTAAGGAAGAGCATTCAGTTTATAAAGGTTTTCATCAAAATATTAATTTCAGCCATTTTCCATAGGCAAAATAACTTCTTGTCAACAGACTTTCTGGTAAGGCATGAGAAGACCCACCCCCACAGGTACAGGCTCCCTGGAATCACACAGCTCAGCAGTGAGGAGTCTGCGGGTATAACTTTGCCTGAACCACCACACGGACCTTTGCACTAGGACAGAAAGAAAACCTTTGACATTCCCCAAGTGGTACATTGACACAAACGATGAGATTTACTTGCATAGATTAAAATAATCATAGTCCCAGGGATAGGAAAAATCTGTATGTACCAATACATTAGCTGTAAAAGTTTCATAGTGAATTTAATATTTTAAGTGGTGAGGGACTATCATCACTCAATTAACATCCTAAGAAATGGGAAGTATGTTAAGAAAAGATGAAAATTAGATAAAGACAGTAAACTTCTGTGTTTAGGACCCGGAGAAGGTTTTGCTCCTGGTATGATTTCTGACTATCCGAACATGAGGGCTAGCTGGTGAAGCAAGGCAAACGCTGGGTTCACACATGGAGGAAACCCAACTATTAGGGACGAAAGGAAGGGCGAAATGCTCCAGGCTGGTGCCAGGAGCTGGTGTCAGGTTCTTTAAAGGACAAGAAAGAAGGTGTTTCAGGCCACGTGAGCAATGAGACTTCAGCTGCCACACTACAGAAGTCGGCCATGGACAGCAGAGGGGATATCTGTCTCCCACAGGGAGCCTCACAAAACTTTGAGTTACACAAACAGATCAACGTTTGGAGAAAGGACACTCTGGGAAGCTCCACCTGCAAAGCACTCAAACCCACTCAGAAGCCCCTGAGATGACAGAGGACTGATGGATCCCTTTCTGGCCAGTCACAGGCATGTACTTCCACTCCCAGACACCTCCTATGACACTACTATGGACGCAATGGCAAGTGGTCTGGGGGGTCCTTTGTGGGGTAGGCAGGGCAGCAAGAAAGGCAAAAAAAACCCCACCCAACCCCAAAATGTTTAAAAGGAGTTCGAGCAGTTAGGCTCACCTAGAAGGAGTTGGACGCCCACGCTGCCTTCTCTGCTAACAGATAAACCAACATGCGGTACCTGTTCCTGTGAGCACCCTGCCTCACGTGAGTTGGCGGGGAAAAGTGGAAATGCTTTGGCTTCTCTCTGCCTTCTAATGTCTTGCTCATACCTCTCACAGTACAAAGTACAAAGTGGCAGAGTCACTTAGGTGATGTGGCCAACAGAAGACGTTCTCCACCCTTCACAGAGGAGCAGAATGGAGAAGTCTGAGGGCAGACAGGGCAGAAACTGACAGGTCCATCAGAAAAGAGTTCAATATGGTTGTGTAACTTACCTTAGGTAACTGATGGGTGTCTGATTACTCAATAATCAAACTAAATAAGGGCTTGCTTGTGTTTATTTACTATTCTGACTTTAACAACCTCCCACACATTCCCCTGACAAGAGATTCTGCTCTTAACTATGGCAAGCATCTCCCAACTCCACAGCACTTCTGCTACACAAGCAAAGTCTCTTTCCAAATTAATCCCTATAGCAACCAAGTATTTAATAAGAAAAGTAAGCACAGGCTTAATCCCACTTATTTACTAATCTGTACTGCACAGTTCCACATGGTTTTCATTGATGTTTGTTTCCTTCTAAACCTTCCACTACCATTTAGCAAATAAGCACAGCGAAACCTATGCTAACTTTGCTTATTGGGTAAACTACAATGTACAGCCACTGAGTCAATTCCAACTCACACTGACTCTACAGAGACATACAAATGCAGAAAATAATGGAAATTATTATGTACAATGTCTTGGGGCAGATTCATCTGAAGTAAAAGAACTCCCACAGCAAAGATAATGTGGAGGTCAGTGTCCACCCCCATAGTCTCTAAGCACAATCAGTGATTTCTTAATCTATCTTTAATTACCCTTTTCCCTTTCTGATGAGGCTTTTTGATATCTGAGAAGAAAACAACAAAATTCACCACCTAGGGCCACCAAGTTGATTCTGACTCACAGTGACACTAAAGGAGAGACTAGAACTGCCCCCTTTGGGATTCTGAGGCTTTCTGAGGCTTAAGGCTGTAATTTTTAACAGAAGCAGACAGCCATATCTGAAGAAGTCACTGGGGGGTTGAACTACCCACCTTTTGGTTAGCAGTAGAACTTAACCATTTACTACAGTGTCTCCTTAGGAGAGAGGACACCAGTGCTTATTTTCTATCACTAGAAGTATCTTATTAGAAGAAAAACACTAAATGGAAATCTATTTCCATAGAAGATTATGTCTAGTAACTGTTTAAAGAAAAGTAGGTCCTTTTTCTGAGACTTGTTAGATCAGATCCTCAATTCTTATTTATAATATGATCGTTATAAAATGATAGGATTTCAAAAAGTGTGTGAAAAAATGAATTAAGCATAGTGGAATTTGTCCAAAAACTTTTTAAACCCCCTTGCTTCAACAAAAACTTTGGAATAAAACCTAAATCTATTTCTACAGACATGTTCTGAGTATTTCAGATTCCAATATTTTTAAATCCAGATTCCAATATTTTTAAAAGCAGCTTAGAAGAGTCCACAAAGATTCTGCTATTCAGGAACTTTTGGATGATGCCAATTATAAACTTATAGGGTTAAGAAGCAATTATCAAAATAAAGCTTTACTATGGTTAAGTATAAGATTGAGGTGAAAAAAGTTAATGAGATTTTACAGGTAATGTAAGCACTTGAGACTGGTGAATTTTGGACACTCAGAACTCAGTAATCTTCCGTATGTAAATTTTTTTGTTAAATAATTTTTTAAAATATAATGTGGAAATCCCCAAAGAGAGGCTTATGTGTTAATAATACAAAAGGATGGGTTAGCCAGGGTATTCCGATATCATGTACAGCATTTTAACTACAGTGTTCATCGGCTTCTCGTGTGATCACACTCACAAGTCAAAGCAGAAACGGTCTCACTTTCCCCCTTAAACTGCACACCACAGAAGCAAAAAAGTTCACATGAAATTCTTCAGCCATCTGCAAACTTCCTCCTCCAAGACACTTTATTAATCTAAGGTTTTATTAAACACATGTACTAGGTTGAGGCATATATTAAGCTCTGAATTGTAGGGTACTGAAGTAACAATTCTAGGGAATTGTTCGGGGGCAGGGGGGTGGGGTGGGGGGAAGAACTACAATTCAGTGCTAGGACACAATTCTAAAAAAGAAAAAACATATAACTATAGATACTCGTATATCTCATACTACTCTCCAAGATCCTTCTCCCCTTCATATTTCTTGCTATCTTTATCCAGGCCGTCAACATTGTTTCTATCCCTCTTCATTCTGTTGGCCATTCTTCCATAACCTCTCCTGTCCTCCCTAGATGACCATATTCCCCAAGCTCACAATTTTTCTTTCCAGCCTTTATGTTCTTCCACAAACTGCCAGTGCTGTTTCACAGACCAAAGCTCCCTAACTAAAGATGGTTATTGATGTACAGTACCAGGGTTTTAGTGCAGCAGCAGAATCAATAAACTAGGAAATACTGCTTTGTCAGGTTTCACCAAAGCATTCTGGGAAACTTTACTGCTTTGGATGGTTACAGAAATTCTTAATATGGGAGAGTGTAAGACCAGGCTCCCTTCTCTGTGAGAAATGATGTTCTTCCGCCCTCTAGTGACTGCACAGGAATAAAGCAAAAGTTGGAGGGGCTTTTGAGACTTCAGATTATTATTTATAGTTTGTTCATTTTATTTCTGAAAAAAACAATCCTGGGAACCAAAGGAACTAGTAAGATAACAAAATGCCTCATTATCATTATTTTAAGACTTTTAAAAGCATAAGATATATATATATATATATATATATATATATATATATATGGAACAGGCAGAGGTCTAGAGTCTTTAAATTGCACAAAGAAAGGTTTGCAAAATTTGACTTTCTTTCTAAATGATTAATCCCAGTCAGTTTAAAATATTTATCTGTCCATTTCTCTCTCTCTCTCTCTCTCTCTCTCTCGCTCTCTCTCTCTCTCTCTCTCTCTCTCTGTCATATACCCCGCCGTTTAGAAACTGAATTACAAAGAAGCAGCCTCAAACCTTGCAGCAACTAGAAGGGATTATTTGTTCACTTGTTTTTCACTTTAAAGTGTAGCAAAGAACAGTTAGTTGTCTTCAATTCAACTGAAACTCAAGGGAAGTCAGGTATAGATCTGTAAATTAAGTTATGCACATCTTATTGTATTTTTACAGCAATTTTGAAACACAGTCGTTTACACTACAAGTTGATCACTGAAGAAAGTGAATGCTAAAAATGTACGCTTACTTTGGGGTGGCTCCACTTTACGTAAATTGAATGTGGATGTGAAATTGCATAGGAAGGTTGCAGTAGTGTGATGGGTCACCAGTGGTAAATGAAGATTTCTTTAAAGATGCTCAAAAGGTAATAACTGCATTTTTCATAAATTATAAAATATATTTGACTGTATCTCATATGCCTCTTAAACAATCTTTTAACTGTCCTAATGACACTAAATATGCTAAATAACTATCTGTTAAATAACTCCCCAAAGTTCTAAATATAACAGTATTATCTTCTAAATACGACATGCTTAATGAAGTATAATAGTCTAAGATAGTCTGACTCAATTGTCACCACCAAAACCAATCTATGTGCGTGTTGAATGAGATTTTAAAAGTTGCATTGTCCCCTTACTTACAACAGCAAAAAAGGAAAACATGCTGTCATAGCCCAAAAAGGGGGAGTGGGGTGTCACTGACCCATAAGCTTCACATGAATGTTGTTGGTTCTGAAGAAAGAAACATGTTTTGTTTTGTCTTGTCACCAAATATTCTAAAGAAATAACAAAATCTTTCTTACCTTGCTGCCACTTAACCTCTTCCGATTTGACCAGCGCTACGGATTGTGTTCATTGAATGGTGGAAAATGGCAAAAGGAAAGAAAGAAATTGCATTGTTAACAATATATTTGTAACTTACTTGGAGGCTACATCCAAAGGATTAGAGTGCAAGATGTCAAGTTACAAAGCAGGCACATTTGAGAACAAAAATGTTATGAAATTTAGAAAACCCGATTCTGAAGTTGGGCTTCATCATCTCCTCACAGTACCCCAGAGAGGACACAGGAATACTGCATTATCCCTCAGTACGCATTCATTTCCTAATTACAACAAAACACCAGAATGCTGTGATTCCAAGAGGTGCAAAAGCAGGTTTAGCCTACTAGAAATATTCAGAATATTCTGAAAATATGTAATACATTCTGGGACAATATTATTCAAGTTTAAATTCCCAACTGGAGATATTTTTAAAAACAAACAGATTACTGGTACTGATTATATCTTAGTACACAAAGTAATAGGGAAAGATCTGAGTCACTTCTGAACAGATTAAGAAAAGCAGGCTGACACATTACTGAGTAAAGGAAGAAAAATTGGATTTCCTCTAAATTAAAATTCCCTGCTCAAAAAATACTCTCATCACTCCTGACGCCATTCAATACCAAAAAGCTCTATTGTGGCTGGTTAACCAGCTAGCCAGTTGTTAAAACTTGGATAAAATGGAGAGATTACAATTCAATTATAAGTCTAAATGAACAAACCACATTTACTATTAAACTGAAGACTTAAAAACACAAACAAACAAGCAAAAACCTCTATGTCGATGACCTCTCCACTCTGCCTGATGTTTTCCTAATATGTTAGGAACCACGACATAAAGAGCTTTGCAGGGAAATCCAGTTATATTCAAGTGGAGAGCAACTAGAAATACTAGTTCAGAAATTATGTTAAACTATTCACTATTAAAAGACATTTTGAGCTCCACAGTCGGCAAATTTAACAGAGTTACAGGAACGACAATCCAGCCATTAAACTTGCTTCCTTTTGTATTTACCTTAAACACACAGTGACAAACAGCTTCATCTAAAGCGATCAAAACACAACTCACTGCTGTCAAGATAACTCTTATTCATAGTAACCCTATCGGACGAAGCTAAACTGCTTCTTGGGGTGTCTGAGACTGTAAACCCTTTCTGAAGCAGACAGTCTCACCTTTTTCTTGCAGAGTGGTTGATGGGTTCCAACGACAGACCTTAGGTTTAGGTTGCAGTGCAACGCTTAAAACACTTCACCACCAAATTTCCTTCCAAACCCATCACCAGAAGCCAGCTACACTGGTTACACTGTACTGCTTGAGGACCTCTGACATAAAATCACATTTTGTTTGTGCAACAATTATAAGAGATAAATAGAAAAGAGAAGAAAATGACTGTAAAGTTACTATTACCACCTGCTTACCAGGCTTGGGCACGTAGAGCGCCCACGTAAACAATGTACCTAAAAATCATATAACACACATTATGTTACAATTACATTGTTACAAATACAAACACAATGTTACAATTCCATGAGCCAACATGTATGGAGTGTCAACCTCAGGCCAACCTCCTTCTGTGATCCTCTCAGTCTGCACCACTTTCTGAAGCATACACTCTGTATATTCTCCATTTGACACTGTGGCTCGGGGAGGCACAGGCACTCTGAATGTGGCCTGGTCACTAACATTCAGGAAGCAAGGCAGTATTGGAGCTGGACCTCAGACCCAGGCTGTCTTATATCAGAGCCCAGAGTTGCAACTGCTATTCTACTTTGAGAAAGAAAAAGGCAGCAAGTTTGTCTGCCTTCCATTCGTGCTCTTTCCTACCAGCCACACAAGATTTCTGTACTCTCAGAGAGCTGGACGTGAGGGCTAGTTTATAGATATTCTGCACACACTAGGAGTTCTGTGTGCTAAAGCAGTCATGACGACCTCAAGGCTGACAGACAGAAAATGGAGGAAAACCTGAAATCTCACCTAAGGGGAGGGAGGATGTTTCGCGGGCAATGATTGCAACAGGTGTGTAAATATGGTCTGCATACAATTGATGTATGTATTGATTGTGATGGGAGTTGTATGAACCCCCAATAAAAAATATTCATGTAAAAAAAAAAAACACCAGCCACTACACTGGCCAAAGATGAAGTTTTTTCACGCCTGTGAGGAATTACGATCTTGGAAACTCACAAAGGAAATTCTATCCTGTCTTATAGGTTCACCAGGAATTTGAGTTTAGGGGTTTCATGTCTACAGAAATATATCTGGTATACCATATATAAATTAATATATAGACATATGAAACAAATATATGTGGCAAAAAACCTGAAATCTCACATCAAAATCTCAGATTGTGAATTAAGTAGAAATTTACAAGCACATAATTTCCTATCAAGTTATTCGTTGCCCTACAATCCTATTTAAAAACTCAACATCCTATCTTACGACTGTAAGCTAAGATCACTGAAAGGGGCCTGTTTTCTGATAGGTAATGGGACCTCCAAGAGTCTAGCAGGTGCGGGGCAAGCTGCACAACCACATGGAGCCCAGGATCAACGGTCCTTGCTTGACTATATACTTTGGTCATTGATGAAGAAAAGAAGGAAAGTACCAATCAAAATGAATGGAACCAGACAGTTTTCTATGATCATAAAACCTTCATGAAAAAGCCCATGTGACTATAGCTTACACTAGAGCAAGAAAGGCAGAAAACAGACAAGTGGATCAATGGCTACCCAGAATGTCTAGCAAACTCAAAAGAGGAGGAGAAGGGTATCCAGGAATGACCAACCGGAACAAGACAAAGAGAGTGGCTCCTTCTCGAAGTTCAAAAAGGTACCCTTGGAGATGGCATACAAAAACAAATAGAGGATGCACCTAGTGTTAATCACTCTGTGATTAGAAATCAATAGAAACTCCAAGTTTGGGCAAAATTTTTCTATGTTTCAAGTGCTGACATCCCTGCTAATTGTAACCCACAACATTATAGAAATATTCACATGAGTAGAATCATGTAAATGTGCAGCTATTTTTATGGGGGAAAACATCCAATTTCACAAATTCCATTTAAATTCATAAGACAGTTTTAGAGCACATCAATTGGTGACTGCTAACCCATGTTGCAAGCTGCATTTTAAAAACTGCATCGCATTACGCAGAACCTACTATGCCTTGAGAGTATTTATAGTAGCCCAGAAGCATACAGTTCCCGGCACTATTGGCAAGCAAAGAGGAAACTAAAGAACCCAATCCCCGTTCACCTTTCATTACCTTGTGAGAAAAATAAATCAATTCTCAGCCTTAGTTTTAAGACATTCTTAACATCGAACCATTAGATTTATTGATCTCTCATGATTTTGACAGCACGACTTTAAAAAAAAATGAATTTGGGAGTATGTGTTTACTTTTATCAGCTATAATCCCCAAGTTTTCAAAAGCAATCAAGCTAAATATTCTGAATATTCAGTAGGCACTCTATAATTTTTGCAAAGTATAAATATATTAGGAAAAGATTCTGAAAGCTCAAGATAAATAATTGCAGATCTACCAAACTAGCAACTGGAAACTCACCTGGAAACTCACATTGCTAAGATTCAATTGTACTCTAAATCACTTCAGAGAAGCTGCCGAAATTTAATAACCGAGTTTGGCTGTATTTCTAACACTCAATGTGAACAAGCTCTACTTTTAAAATTTTTTCCAAGGTCAAGAAAAAATTCAGGCAACCATGTCATCTGTGCTAATAACTGAGCTTACTAGAAAATCAATCATTACTTTCCTCATGAAAATAAATTTAAACTGATGTCAAAGAAGAATATCCTCTTTATTAGATATATAATATCTTCACCAGACACAGTGCCTAAAATCAAAAGAAATTATTCAAGGTCTATTAAAAAATAAACAATGAGACAGAATTGCTTGCAGGATTCCAAAAACCCTAATTTTAATGCCTCTGATTCTTTCTTTGAGAAGGTATTTCCAGGAACCTTTAAAACACCTTGTGAATTGGTTATAAACAGGAATGTATTTTGCTCTTGTTTTAACTCTTCTATATATTTATAATTCCCAAATATAATTTAAGAATATAACTCATATCCATGTATCAGCCTAAAATAATAGTTTCAATCAGCTGATAACAAAAGCTATGTTTTATTGAGGTTACAGATGTCATCAGTAGGTAATGTATTAACTAGACATTTTCACTAAACAGATCACACAGCACATTCAGTTTTGTGCCTTCCCTAAAGTACTCACCATATTAAAGTGAAAAAAAAAGAAAAAGAAAATAGAATCTGTAAATATACTTTCTCACCATAATAAGTGCAACCCATAGATAAATCCCAGAAACTGCTTTTCATAGGTGAATAATATCCACATTATCAACTACCTAAGATAATTATAGAGTCCTTAATGTTTTGTGAAAGTTTATTTTAGATAATCTATTATAAGCAGCATATAAATTTTAATAACGGCAAAACCAACCAAATCCTAAGCCAAACCTGAGAGACTTCCTCAGTGAATGTTCTCTCAAGAGTTCTAAGATAATTTAAGTATCTGGAAAAAGTATTTGTATTCCTCTGAAATAATTTCCAAATCTATTTCCAATGATTTGGCAGCCCAGCAATCAAAGGATAGTGTCAAGGAAGAAGTTATCTTTAAAAAAAACAAAACAAAGCAAAAAGTCAAACTTACATGCCTCTTGAAATCACCCTGCTTAACCACGAGGTTCAAGTTTAAAATGATCACTCCCATGTCATCCTCCAAACTGTTTGGATCTTCCAATTTTAAAATGTGTTCTGTTGTTCTATAAGCAAAAATCAATGAAATAACGGTTAACACCACCAGATATTATAAAAGTTTCACAATGCATTAGTTTAAGATGAAGCCACTTATCTGTGAATAAAGATTAAACATATTGTTCAAAAAAACCCAAATGTGATGAAAATAAAACAACAGCCATCAGTATGAAGAAATGTTGGGAAGTGACTAATTCAACAGTTGGTCACCTGGGTCCCCTCCCCACCTCACAAATACATGTACTAATGCTTGTATTCATTTCAAGTTAGGTTAAGGAATCTGAAAACTAACAAATAAATGTATAAAATTCAATATAGATTTTGAAACACATGATGAAAGATTTAATCCCTAACTAATATATCTGGGAGATAGAAAGCAAAAATCATAGAACACGTTAGAAATTACAATGTTTCCATTTAAAAACATTGTTTTATTTCTTCAGCTATAGGGTGGTTTTTGATATTTGATCTCAACAAACCCCCTGTGATATTATCCTGAGTTGACTTACAAATTACTAATTGTAGGTAAAAATAAAATTGTAGGTAAAATTGTAGGTAAAAATACTATTGTAGGTAAAAATACAATACCTGTTCAGCTCCAGATCACTGAGATTTACAAATGCAGAACCCATGAAATCAGAGGTCGTTAAATCTCGATCATATACCTACAAACAGGTGGGGGCCAGTAAAACACATGATTACATTAAACCAATTGAGTCTATCCAATCATTAGCAAATGAAATAGGCTGGTGATTTTGAATTCAATCCCTTAAACCTAAAAATAACTTACACCGGACAGTTAAAGGAGAATTGAGTCACTCTAACAAGTAGAGAGAGCACAATTATACAGACACAGCCATTTTGCCTGCTGAGAACAAAATAACAGCAAAAATACATTTAAGGCAGGATTCACATGCCTTACAGTGTTATGCACAATGGCCCTCGCTCTCTAGCTTAAGTTGTCTCTCATTAAAATTAAGTATTTCCATGGTGAGCAGATCTGCCAATTAAATAGAAATTTGCTAAATATTCTAAAGCAATCCCATCCTGCACTCAACTCATGCAGTTTTAACCCAGATGTTAGACCAATTGATGCCTACAACCAGGAGCTTAAAGCGCTATTAAGTACATAGTTATTCCTAATGAGAAAGACTTTAGTACTTGTCATCACTGCACTCCTGGTAATAATTCTTCCACATCTGATAAGTTTAAGTACAATCAATGAGGATATAATTTTCCTCCTCACTTTCTACAGAACATAGCAAAATTATTTCAGGGAAACACTTTTGACCATTGACATAAAGATTCCCTTCTGCTTTATTTAAACCAGTGATGGAGAGGAAAGCAATTAATTTTGCCAAGTTAATTTTCGCAAGTATCCCAAAATGTTTTGAGAAATAAATGTTTTTAAGCTGGAAAGGCATCCTGATTACCTTCACACGTAGTTTTTGATCAAGGCTTTGTATGGGCAACACGACTATCTCGTCCCACACTGGGTTCAAGTTCTTATATATGACTTTACTTTTGTACAGCGTCTTCCCATTCAGCTTAAATTTCACATAGGGATCACTTGTGCCTTTAAAAGAAAAAAGAAGGCAAGGTAGTTCTGAAAAACGTTAAGAAAGCCTAGGATCTACATCACCCTCCCCACTTGGTCCAAACTGCCCCGCTGTGCACATCCAGAACAGTTTCTCTGTGCAGAAAAGGAGGATCCCTGGGGTTCAAAGGAGAGACATAAGAACAACTTCAGGGAGATGAGTGACTCTTCTGTGCCTTCAAGGAGGACATTAGTGGAGTCCTGGATCATTTGTTGTTCCATTTTATGGTGGATGGGTCAACACTGTACTACCCACTGAGAGCCTAGACACAAACCGCATAGGCACCAATCAAAGCTATTAGAATCCCACCCCTCCTAAAAACCACGGGGAATCGTGAAAAGGGGAAACAATCAGTTTTCAAGAATTTGGCCAGGTGGTTGACTCACCAGAACCCTGTGTTTTAAAATATCATCTAATCAATCAGTCAATCTCTGAAACCAACAGCTCAAAAGACAGAGTCATGGACTTAGACAGCTGGCAGGCAGAGTGTTTATTGACAACAGTGCCACTCTTTGTTAGCTCCGTGCACCTGCACTAAAGCAAGAAACACTGTTTTCTCCCAGGTCAGTTGAACCCGAGAACAGTCAGGCCCTCAGCTAGCCCCGAGAGCTGACACTGTGACCTTCCCTGCTCCTCCTGAGGTACTTTGAAATTGACTCCAAAAAGAATGAATAATGTTCCTGCAGTTACTACACTACACCCAGAGCAGAACAGAGGCCCAAGTACTGGCCTTCCTCCACACTCTTCGGATCAACTTAGGAAACATATGCTGACAAGTATGATGTGTTATAAAAAATGCACACACACTGGCCTGTGCATGCATGTGCATGTACGAATTATACACATTATCTGTTCCACGGGGCCTGTGACATGCCACAGTGTCTGGGATAGGCTTGTTCATTCATGCTGAGGGAAGGACAAATGCAGATGTTACTAATGATTGAAAAATTCGTAGGTGAACAAATGAAGCTACCAGATATGGTCAGATGGAAGAAGGGAGGGAGGGAAGGAGGGAAGGGACAGGAGGAAGGAAGTAAACAAGAAAGAAATCCAAAAATCTAAATTTGGACAATTAAACTAATTGTGAAACACACGGAACAAAACCACAAAATCAATTATCTGTTTTGTTCTCTGATCATTTTCAAGTGCCTAGGACAGTGATCAAATTAGGCCCTCAGCCTATGAATAAAGTCAAATTTCTGATAATGTAGTCAGACCACCATAACTAAGACCAATGTAACCGATATCAAAACCCGTAAAGTCAACACTTAAATTATTATCATTTACCAAATTCACAATGATTTTTTCACTAGCTCAATCTTTTTTTTATTAATTTTTGACAAATTTGGGGGTGTTTCTATTGATCTCTAATATCAAAAATGAAGAAGCAACCACCCCAAACACTTTGATTTGAATACAAAGCAATATAGTTATAGAGCAAGGCAATAGACTTTGTTTCACTGCCCTAATATTAAATAATTTTAATAAATAGCCTTTCACGCGGCTCACTTGAGATGAAATAAATAGAATAAACTAGATGAATGATGCCCACATTCATGAATCCAGTTCTCACACTTTTCAGTTTGGCAGCACAGCTCTGATGTAAACTTGAGCGCACGCGCACACGCATGCAGACACACTTGCACGGGGAGAAGGAAAGCAAGCGCATTCACAGGCCCGCAGTGGACTCCGCGCTGGTGAGTGAGACATCTGTCCACCCTTCCCCCTACCCACAAGAGAACGCCTCTAGTGAGTCAGACTTTAACAATCATTCTGATATATATATATATATATATATATATATAAGCTATAATAAAAAGAGGCCTTTAATTAAATGGAATTGCCACTCTGGGATCTGCCCTTCATGCTTGTCAGCGTACTCTGAAAATAAACATCTCAGAACGAGGCCTCTGCGGTGTCACTTTCTCACAGGCAAGGCACACTGGGTAATCCCCAGGCATCTTGACAGCTACATAATGTTCAAACTGTTTCACGGGTGAATGGCGGCCATTGTGTGAAAGAAAATATTAATGTCTGGAATTAATAGAAAAGGCGAGCAGGGTTTACAAAGCCAAACAAGGAAAGTGAATGTCAAGTTAGTGCGGCGTTAATTGTTAGGGAAAATTGGAGAAAGGGGAGGGGGCGCACACTGTGAGTCTGTCGTGGAGACTAAGTGCTTCACTGTCAGAGAAGTTACATCTCAACTAGGCAGGTTCTGAAAGGGGGCCGGCTGCTCGAGACTGCAACTCCCAGATTACACAGATGAGGAGATGACACCTGAATGGGTGGGCTTCAACCATTTTCACGGGGAGTGCCAGCAACAATGCGGCTCTCTGGAATAAAGAGGTCGTGTGATTCTCCAGGGGGAGAAGAGGACCAGGTGCCACCACTCTGTGTCTGCCACCAGCTGCACCGTGCAAACCTGAGCGGGTCACAGGACCTCAAGTTTAGAAAATTGCCCTAGTCAGGAATAGATTGCATATTGCTACATGCTACAACATGGATGGGCCTTGAAGCATTATACTCAGTGAAATACATCAGTCCTGAAAGGAAAACAGTGCCTCGTCCCACCGAGAGGAAATGCCTACAACTGGCAAATGTAGAGATAACAAAATGTATTAGTTAGTGGTCACTGGAAACAGGAGGGAGAAGAGGCAGGGGACTGGTTTAGGTGAGGCTGCTGCAAACGTCTGAAAATGAAGAGCAGTGCTGTTGCTCCCTATGACACAGCAGGTGCAATTATGGCACTGGATTGCAACGTAAAGAAATGTTAAAATGTTTTCTTACACAACTGACACTTAAACTGATCGTTGTAGGGTTTATTGCAACTCCTGGTGAACCTCGTATGGATCAGAGTCAAAATATGCACCAAAGGGTTTTCAGAGGCTGATTTTTTCAGAAGTAAATTGTCAGACCTTCCTTCTAAGGTGACTGTCGGTGTACTCAACCCTCCACACTTTCAGGTGGCAGCAGAGCAGTCAATGATTCATGCTACCCAGATCCCTAGGTGCCGCAGAGACTTCACATCTATGCACTGACGCATTTATCCCAATAAAATAAAGGAAAAGAAAAAAAAAGCCTGGGCCAAGTGTCCTGCCCCATTCTAAGCATGCGTAACTGAGCAGTTGGATGGTTTCTAGTGGTTTTTTGCTACTGAGAGTTAATGTCAAATTGCCCTTCAAAAAAGTTGTCAGATTCATGCTTTTATCAAGGGTGTATGGCAGTGTTTATTTCTTCATATGTTCCTAACCCGGATGTTAATGATCAGTATGTTGAACCAGTGACACATGAGAAAACAAAAACACAGTCTCTCCATTTTTAAGTCTCTTCAAAGTTTTCAGGAAAGCATACTGTCATTCCCATTTTAGGATCCTGTACTTGTATTTCTTTGTCAATTCAGTACTTTTTCCTATCATTCCCATATCCTACAGATTCATGGGTAGTGAAGAACAGGATCTCTTCATTACAGAAATTAGTCTTCAAATGTGCCACCACCCAAAATCTTGTCATAACCTGTTTACAGTTTTTGTTACTTTCTGCAATCAGTTATTTTCCTATTTAAAATTGTCAAATTTACCAAAATTTTCTTTATGGCTTTGTGATATAACATTCTGCTTAGACAAAATTGTCTCACTATAAGATTTTAAAATTACGTCAGTCATATTTTCTTCCACTGATTTTGTAATTTTTCTTCCTTTTTTTACACTGTGGTCCATCTGGAATTATTTTAGTGTGAGGAGGGAAGGAAATGCAGGTTCACTTATGAGCAGAAGAGTAAAATGATCAGAGCCAAGCTTTAGAAATATAAATCTGGCAACAGCTTCTAATTTATAATGAACGAGAAAGGAACTTACGCAAGGAAACCTGGGAGCTGAGCTACTGTAGCATGAGCGGTGTGAAGGCTGGGGAAAGAGCTCCAGCCACACAAGAGAACATCTCTAGTCCGATCCAGAACAGCCCCAAGAGATGCGAGATCAACTCAGAGACTTATCAAAACTGTGGGGGAAAGCTTACTGTTTTCTGGCAAAGAACTTCACAGTGCAAAGTAGAATAATAAACTTAGGAAATCCAGTACAGCCTCCTAACACCCCACCCCAAATAATAACACATTTAGACTCTATGTTTCAGAAAGTTATTTAAAAACAAAAGACATTAAAAGAGCCTTTCTATCTGCAGGACCAGGGCTTGACATTCACCAGCTTGAAAGGAAGACAGGGACCCTGATGAAGATTGATACCCTCAATAACCCTACGCAAGGTTTCTATAATCAGCAAATCCTTGATGACTGTGGGTGCTGCTTAATTTTGTTTTTGGTTTGGGTGTGGAGCTTAACATGTTCAGCCCCATGTTACTCTAAAGATTGGAGACTCAAATGAGCCAAGAGATGCCTCGAAGATCTAGCCATCAGTTTCCCTCTGATCACAGCCATTGCAGCTGCGGGCAGTGCATACTTCTACTCTGAAACACACACAGTGACTCTGAACAACCCAACAGTACTTGACTTTTGAGAGAGACAGAGACAGAGAGAATGGAAATGAATAAAGTTCGATGGAAATGAACACAGGTAGAAACATTTCTTACACCATCGTCTTAGCAACTATTCAACTTGAACCCTGTGTTCATTCCCTTATTCCTTACTCATTTTACCTGTGAGATGAAAATATACTCATTACGTAATACTATCTTGAAGAACCAGTGAGGCACTATGCTTCAAATGATAGCCAAATCTCGACATTCACTGTGGATACTTCCTGGTAAGAAATCAATAAACTGTTCTATTTTTAGTATTACAAATTGATTCAGTTAAAAAGTGGAGCGTACATAATAATAATTTTTGCCATTTGGTGTGAGGTTGACAACCAAATATACTTCTGAGTAGACCTGCCCTTCACAGGTTTTCAATGGTCCTGACCTCACAGAGAGAGATATCCCCCTTTGCCTGCAGGGCCACAGGGTGGATTCAAATTTCTAACCTTCTAGTCAAGAACCAAGCACAAATCATGTGTGCTACCAAGACATCTTCACATAATGATGTAGGCGGTCCAAACAATACACGCGGGTAGTTTAATTTAAGAGTCCAAAGTACCATGCTACACTGTCACCATACTTAACTACCCCTTATATTGGGTTCTTTCAAGGTGTGGACTTTACAACACATTCCTTTTAATAAGTGGGAGAGAGAACCCCTTATCTTCCAAGTTTCTCAGGGATGGCGTGGGTGTCAGAGAAATTGGAGCCATCTTGGAAGGAAAGGGCTGTATATCAAGTAGAAACAGCAACTACTTTGGGCCCCTCCTACGTTCCTCTAGCTGCGTCCCTATGATTACTTGTGGATGATTTGAGAGTACTTGGCAGATACCATTGGCTGACAATCACACAACTCTTTGAGGGGACCCCTCAGGACAATGTTAGTTCATCAGTAGTAGAAGACCCCTGCAAACCAGAATATTTGAACCTTTTCTTCCCATCATGGCATTTCATTTACTCTCTGTAGGAGCCGCTACCATATCTAGAGGGTTAAAGTCAAATTGGTTGACAGGAGAACTAATTAAATAGAAATAGAAAATGTCATTTTGCATAGCTCACTAGCTAATTTAATATGAAAAGAAACATTTCTACAAAGATCAACTCGTGAAACATTGCCTTTGCTTTTCTGATATAAAACTCATGCCCATGGTAGAAAAAGCAGCAAGTCAGACAAGCTAAAGGAGTAATGGAACCATTGCCATCTGGAAAATACCAGTACGTGATATGTCTAAATGTGTACACACAGATATTGCACATACTCCTCACACATGTAAATGTACATTTTTCAGCCAAAAGGAATCATCCTTCACTCAGTGTTTTTCCCTTGCCTTCTTTAGTGAATAATTTACCTGTGATCTTTCTGTATCTATAAATGTCAGCTTAAAGATCATTTGTGTAAATATCTGTATATAGATTCATGACAACAGTACTAAGTAATATAGTCTCAAAAATGAGCAGTCCCATTATGAACTAAAACCCACCATGTTAAATGCGAAATGTTGGTGAGCGAGTTTGCTATCACCTAAACTCATCTGCCGCATTGTAAAGTTTAGCCGTGCTGTCTCTTCAAAAGAAAGGTGGTCTCATGCTAGAAAATATACTGATTAAATACATTTCTCAAATTAGTTGCTTGTCTTTGAGAAGGAAGCACTCCCATGTTTTTACTCTAAGTTCCTGTTTGTGACGGCTGGTAACATTAATAAGATTTTCAGGACACAGATAACAGCCAACAAGTGTTAAGTGAAAGGGTGCTTCATGTAGATGAACTCATTCTGCATGCATAGTATCTGGAAACATACCCATGGACTTCAAAAAGCTCCTGGGAACCTCTATGATCATTTCATCCTCCTTTCCCAACTTTTGAAGCTCCTTGGTATAAAAAAGATAAGTTCAACCTTCTTAATAACTTCTGGATATAGAATAAGTGCCCAGCCCACTCTGACATGTATATGCAAACTCTCCTGAATACATGCACACATTTGGAAGACTTTCTTTTTTCCCCCCAGAGAACTAAGCCTGAACTGCTTTCACATAGAATCTAAAGACTCAAATTGTAACTTTCTTTGAGGTTAGTCAAATAAGATAATCAAACCCCATCTCCAACCTAAAAAGGCGGTGGTTATCATTTTTTTAAGAGTTGTTGCTATAGCTACACTAAGATTTCCTGATCAATTATTTTCCAAGAGCTTCATAATTAGCCCACAGTTTAGGAAGCACAATGGACTTTATGACAAATCACCAAGCATTTGTCCTCCAACACCTGAGAAAGAAGGAACAATTTCCATTCTGCAGAGCAAGATCCCATCACTAGCTAGGCCACATCTACCAGCCTCACATAGTTTGAACCCTTCAGGCCTGGTAATCTGCTTCCATAAAGACCACAGCCAAGGGAAAACTGCAGGGGGCAGTTCCACTCTAGCAGTTGTGTTGTCCTGAGTTGTGGATTTGGTTCCTTTTTGAAAAGAACAAATGGGGCTTAAGCAGATGTCTAAGTCTGGGCGGAGTTAAAGTTTTTATTATTTTGTTTGGTTGTAGTCCTTGAATATTCCTGTGTGAAATGGTGAAAATGTACATGATTAATGTATATTGTGAGCTCAAGGGTAAAAATTGCCATTTGAATGTCTCAGAAACCATGCTGCTTAAGGAGAATGGCTGACAGAAGGTCAAGATATCTGACTGAAAGTCTGGATCTTGTCTGATACTCTCAGAGGTTTAATCCCATATTTGTGTATCAATAGAGTTTAGATAAGGATTAAGATAAGCTAACACAGGATTGGACTTGACTGTTTTAAGAACTGAATTTAGTCTCTTTTTTGTTTGTTCGTTTGTTTGTTTTTGGGCATCACCGCCCTCTGGTGGTCTTGGGAACTACCCAGGGCTGCTCCTGAGAGCCGTCGCTGTATTTGAACCTCCACTCCCGCGGGCCACAGTCCCGCACTCAACCACTTACGCCACTGGGGCTCAGTCCCTGAATTTAGTGTCTGATTCAATCTTGTTTCTACTGATTTCTTCTGCTTATTATCAGTATAAAGATTTATAGAAATGTTTACTGGGAAGGATGAAAATAGAGAGCTGGTAAACCCATTTATCTTCAGACATTAAAATTGGATCCTTTTTAATTAATTAATTAATTTTTATTTTTAAATTGGATCCTTAAATGGGTGTAGAGCACTCCTGCCAAGAAGACTCAGAAGACATGAGCCCCGCCCAGTGCTTTGGAATACTCAGGACTTTTGCATTCCAAGAGATTTGCTTAGGGGCAAGATTGACAGATTGAAAAAAAGAAACTCTGGATATTTGAAGTTTTGAATGCTAGTGATTTTTTTCAGAATCTGGTAAAAATCTGGAACCATGAAGAAAATTCCCTTCTAGAAGTGAACATTAAAGGAAGCTTGTGGGCAGGCTGAAATGCTTGCTAGGTGACCACCTGGATCCACTTTTTGAGTGGAAGTGCGAGAAAAGCAGCAACAGAGAGACAGGTTGAGTCTGGCCACTAACACCTGTGAACCTAGTGTATAGGAATTAAGAGAAGAGGGTGAGAGAGTGTTGATTGATCTAAAGTGCTTGACCTAGCACAAGGGGCTAGGCTTGTTTAGAATTTGTGATAAGGCCATGGTTTAAGGCAGTGGTTCTCAACCTTCCTAATGCTGCAAACCTTTAATACAGTTCTTCATGTTGTGGTTATGCCTCAACCATACAATTGTTTTCGTTGACTACTTCATAATTGTGAAAGGCTGATAACAATTGTTCTAAGACAAGGGCCACCCTCGTGAAGCTAAATGAGACAGTCCACATTGAGTTGACCAGAACCCGACCAAATGAAGAGAAGATATCTAAACCTGTGAACTGGTGTGTATTGCTGCAGACTTTATGGATCGCCTGTCATGACTTGACTTTGCTCATTTATGTAGACTTCACAAGATTCAAACTGGAGTGAAGATTCTTCATGTCAAAGAACATGATCGTCTCCTTAGAGCACTGGGTTGATGTAAGTGGTAAGTATAGAAACTGGATACTATAAATTGGGGAGGGGGGTAGATAAAGGAATGAAGTGGTTGGTTTCCAAACTTTCACAAGTAGGGGAGGATTATAGGATCAAGGTATAGGTATTATTTATCTGCAATTGTTAGGCATAGCACATTTTTGTTCTGTCACTTATAGAATGTTATGTTTAAATGAGGGTGTCACGGCTTGAGTTATATGCATATTAGATTTATCCTATTAGGTATAGATAATATTTTACTGTTGCTTGTTTAAAAATTATATATGGCTAAAGAGTTTTGTTCAAGTGTCAAAGTGACAGGGAGTGGTCTGTGGTAACAGCATAATCTGGTGTCATTTTGGGATGTGAGAGGATTAAGAGTGAAGGGGTGGAGTCTAGTCTATCCATCGGGTGATAGCCAATGAGGCCTCTGTGTGGGTGTGGTCTTCTGAGAATTCTGTGAACTCTGACATTTCCTCCTTTGAGGTGAGAGACTTCTTTCGGCACATTTCCTGGGAGACATCCCTGAGGACAAGCCACATGGACCTCCCCTGATGCTGTTCTGGAAACTGGAGAAAACAAGCAGAAACCCCTGCCAGCATTGAGACGCTTATAATGCCACTGGTTCCAAAGACTTTCTACCCACTTGCCTCTGATCATGCTGTATTCAGTATCATTGCATGTTTTCAAGAGTCTGAAGAGGAAGTTATAGATTCATGCCGGACATGTGGGCCAATATCAGGCTTATGGACTTGATCTGGACTGGGTTGGGTCATTTTCTCAATATTCAATTGCTCTTGTAATATAAACCTCTTTCTTTTTTTTTTTTTTTTGGCATCACTGCCTCTGGTGGTCATGGGAGCTACCCAGTGCTGCTCCTGAGAGCCACTGCTGGATTTGAACCGCCAAGTCTGCAGGCTGCAGTCCCGCACTCAACCACTTACGCCACCGGGGCTCAGCCCAAACCTTTTATACATATATGTGTGTTGATGAATTTGTTTCTCTAGTCTACCCAGACTAAGACAGGGGGTGTGGGAAATCAGGTCCCTCTGAGGTACCTCAGATGCTCCCCTACCCTGAATCCTACTTTTCGGCTCCACACTGCAGCACCACCCCGGCTCACAGCTGCTCCCCACCAGCCTAGACTAACACGTTGAGAGTCCTCCATTATTCGCCATTGCCTCATATGCAGGCAAACATTGGACACTGGATACAAAAGACTCCATGCATTTGAGTTGTGGCGCTGGCAAAGAATACTGAAAATACCATGAACTACTTAGAGGACAATGAGATTTATCCTGGAAGTGCAGCTAGAGTGCTCCTTTGAGGCAAGGGCGGTGAGACTGCCTACATTTTACAGAATTAGGACATGTTCTCAGGAGAGACCAGTCCCTGCAGAAGGAGATCACTCTGGGTAAAGTGGAGGCAGAGACAAAAAGGCCGTCCTGGGATCAGGTGGATTGATGCCGTGGCTGCCACAGCGAGTTCAGACGCGGGAAGAACTGCGAGGAGGTGCAGGGCAGGGCAAGCTTTGGTCATGTTGTTCACCGGTCTGTTCTGAACTGGAACTGACCCAGCAGTACCTCACACCACCACCCACCTTACTTCTCTCAGGTGAGACTGTCTCCTCCGAGAGTTGAGTCTCTCTATTTAAGGAGTTGGGTCTCAGAAACTTGCAGGGGCAGTTCGAGCGCTATGAGTCAGCATGAAATCGATGACAGAGAGTTCTTTTTATGAGTTTTACTATTTCCCTTTGGGACTGACACAAATTAAATGTTTAAAATGTTGTTTCATCTTCCAGCCAGTCAATTGAGATGAATCAGAGACCTTCAAAATTCCCCATTAACTCTTCCAATTTTTAAATAGCTCTAAGTTCCTCAAGAAATTTTATAAATAGCTGATATGTACAGGTACACAAAAAACAAAACAAAATAAACTTTGTAAACTTATTCATTCCCTGCTTTTAGAAAATTGGACATGTGCTGAATAGATCGCTCAACCAATCGACTTTTGGCAAGTGGTCCTTTAAAAAAACACTTCTGTTTTTCTGTTATTGACAAGGTGATCAAATGACAAGCAGTCAACTGCACAGTGTCTAGTCCAAATTCTCACTCCCAGGGTTCAGGAACACACGGATGCTTCGGGTCACCAAGTGGTAAGGTCATTTGTTACCTGAAAGAGTGTCTGGAATAAGACCTTTCACCATGGCATGAAATGGTCTCTACCTCAGCACACCGGGAGTGTTTGCAATGTAAAGGCCTGTATCAGGAACTAACTGTACAAACAAATAGCTGCCATCAAAATTACATCGCAAAGAAACCACACAGGAAAGGATACACCTATCATGTATACCCACAAGAGAACCTCACACACACACACAATAGTCGATGTCAAATCAAATCACACTGACAGCCACAGAGGCAATGCTGACTCCCATCGACTCTGCAGGACAAAGGCTAACCCTTGTGGGTTTCCAAGAGTGGACATCTTTACACGAATTACTGTGTCCTGTTCAGTGGCCGGTGGTTTAACACCACTACTCTACAGTCAGCATTGCTCACGCTGCCACCAGCCAATGTCAGGAAGAGTTGAAAGGAACTCTTGAAACGGTATGTGCTGTGTTGCCCTTGTCCTGTGCCCCTGCAATGCAAAGTAAAACTAGATAGCAAACCAGAACTGACAAGTAGGGTGTCTCAGACTTTCTTCTTTCTATGAGCAGATCACCAAGTTTTCCCTCTTGTAGCACTGCTAGTGAGTTCAAAACCCCAAACTGGTGGTGAGCAGCCAAGCACATATACAAAAACTACCAATCCCCCACAGCCTGAGTCATGCGTGGCCTGACACAGCGTTTCTGCGGTTGTGAATCTCTGTAGGAGCAGTCAGTTTCATCTTTCTCCAGCGGAGAAGCTGGCGCATTTGAAGTCACCCACAGTGCAACTGGGGTCCCTTAGCCAAAGAGGCCAGTTTAACGCTAAGCTAACCCAAACAGCTGGTCTGACTTTGATTGTTAGGCGACGTTTTACCTGCATCCGACCTGGCAATGTCTGAGTTCTACTGTCAGGCAGCTGCCAGAGGAGATCCCACTAAAAGAACAGGACACTGGCTTGGGTGGAGAGCATTGAGAGACTGCAATCTGCCTCAGATCTGCCTCAATACAGTTTCAAAACAAAGGGAAGCCAGCAAGCAAAATGTTGAGAAGGGAAGGCTGAGTTGTGGCAATACACAGAAGGACACATAGATGCAATAATGAAGGAGCTGTATCATGAGTCAAATAAACACACAGAAATTAATTCAAAACTCAGCTCCACTTACTGGCCACAGAACCTTCAAGCGCTACCAGAATTTGTCTCATGCAGGGAGACTGCTACCTGCCTCACAGGATGGGTGTTTGCACCTTTGAAAGTTTCAAGTCTATTTTCTAATGAAAAACTTCTGCTACATCGCAGCCTGAAGAGATTGTGTAGCTCCCTCACAGTGAGCTTGCGCCATCTTGTGTTCAGAGAAAGTACTGCAACGAGTAACACCCATCCCCACCCCCACCCCATCCCCACCCCCCACCCCCCACTCCCCATTTTCTTAAAGTACGAATCAGGACCTTTCACTACCATGCAGGTACACCCTTGAGAGGACCTGGACAAAAAAACACATCAGTACTAGCTGAGAGAAATTCAAAAAGCAGAACTTAATGTGAGTTGCATTTTTTAAATGATTGAAAATAGTCTTCAAATCATGAGAGAAAGGAATATTCATCTCTAGGTAATTTAAATAGCCATATGATAAATTAATAAGAGTAATTTCAAAATAAATGTGAGACAGATCAAAGAAGTTAGTGAAAAAATTAAAACTATTGACCAAGAAGAATATAGGCTCATGTGTACCTCTCTCAAGAAAGGCCTTTCTAGCCTGGAAAAACAAAGGCAGAAATCCCATAGGCTACAGTTATTAAGACTGGAAAAAGTTTTTGCAATCAACAGTCATGAAGAAACTTGAAAGGCAATGGGTAAGTCAGAAATATGTATGTGAGCATACAGAGGAAACAACAAAAAAGGCCACAATAACAGATAATCAAGGCTTTGGACAAACTCAGAGCAAATATTCCATAGTCAAATATATTGCAAGGTCTAAATTCTTATCCAGATACAAATGAATACAAAAACAAGATAGTACTATCCTTCTTGAAATTAGCAAAGATATTCTGTACAAAGTATGGGTGAGAGTGGGGAATTGGGTTTCAAGCACTGTGTGCTACACATTGCCAGTGAGTCAAGTCCAAATCCCACACCCTACAAAGGATTCTGGAGGCAATACATCCTTGTGGGAGCAGAGTACTTGATCTTTCTCCCTGGGGGCTGCAGATCCACTTCCGCTACCCACCTTTAGAGCGCAGTCTCCCTGGCTGCCTCCAGGTCTCGATACACAGGGGCAGAGCAGGAGAACAAATGGTCCTTTCACATAGTGAGAAATCTGAAATGTTCCCATCACATCACACACACACACACATGCATCCCTCTTCAGTAATGGTCTTTTCACATAGTGAGAAATCTGAAATGTTCCCATCACATCACACACACACACATGCATCCCTCTTCAGTAAATGAGTCCCAGGGAAAGGCATAGACACTGTTGTAATACTGGGCATTTACTGCTGCACAATCACTAAAAACAATTTTGAACAAACCTCATGTAAGACACTAATGAAACAAAATATGATGCATAGTAGAGTTTCATTTTTTTCTCAAAATGAAAAAGGTAGAACATTCTGGAAAATATATATTTGTAATGAGGTAAAGCATTTAATCTTTTTTTCAATTATTTTATTGGGGGCTCTTACAAAATTCAATACATCATTTGTATCAAGCATATTTATACACATATACCATATTCATTTCCAAATATTTTCCACTTGAGTCCTTAGTATAAGTTCCTCCTCCCCCCATTTTTTTAATGAATCATTTTATTGGGGGCTCATACAACTCCCATCACGATCCATACATGCATCAATTGTATGCAGCCAACATTTGCACACTTGTTGCCATCATCACTCTCAAAACATCCTCCCTCCACTTAGGCCCCCAGTATTATCTCCCCATACTTCCCTTTTTCCACCCCTCCCCCATGACCCCTTAGTAATTTACAAATTGTTATTATTTTTTCATACTGTATACTGTCCAATGTGTCCCTTCACTCACTTCCCTGTTGTCCATGCCCCAGAGAGGAGGTTATGTGTAGATCCCTGAAGTTGGTTCCCCCTTTCTATTCCACCATACACTCCTAGTATCACCACTCCCACCAAGTCCTGAGGGATCATCTAATATGCATGAAATCTCTCTCTCTCTCTCTCTCTCTCTCTCTCTCTCTCTCTCTCTCTCTCTCTCTCTCTCTCTCTCTCTCTCTCTGTCGCTTGCAACACTGCCCAGGGCCACCAGAGGGCAACAACAACACAGCATCCTTTTTGTCTGCGACTTGGAAAGTATCGCAACTGCCTTAATAATATCCTTTCCATTGATGTTAGGGTTTTACTTCCAAGACTGTTACTTTCCAATAATTATATACAGTAAAACTTGTGAAATGTGAGGGCCGTGGAAGGTGAAAACGTATCAAACATTCCCATTAAAACAAGCGATAGGAAATGTCCAACTGATCACATGACTGTGGAACGTGAAAAGCTTGTGAGACTCAGAAAAACAGCAGACAGTCTCATGGAGTTTCCGCTTTCATAGGTTCTAAGGAGACTGAATCTGTGCACTTACTCCAGGAGAAGCAGCCTACCTTTTCATCAAACCAGACCTAGAGAAGGTCTAGAGGAAAGAAATGCTCAAGAGGGCATAACTGGCTTAGAATCCACAGTACATCTTTCCATGTTCCTATTCCTTACCCCAGGAAAGGAAACCTGCTCAAGTCCTCACATGCATCGGCCAAGTCAGGGAGCAGTTGGAGTTTAAATTGGTCATATTGCAGTCCTTCTGCTTTATCAATATCAGATTTGAAGACAGACACTATTAATGAGATCCAGACCATACAACAGGTATCTGTCTTGTTTGGAAAAAGATAACCCCTCCTTGTAGAATCTCCAAGAGGTAGGAAAGAGATGGAGGAAGGAATTAGAATGAAGAAAAGTGGGAGAGGGGCTGCAAGACTAGTCAGATGAAAGGCAGAGAGGAAAGGAAGAGTTGGACAGGGACCAGCAGACAGTGTCTACAACACAGCAGCAAGCCAGACACGGCTGTGAGGCTCCTCGCACGGATGGCTGAAGGACACTGCCTGGATCTTGTAATGTTTTGATTAAGGGCCAGGATTGAAAGACAATTCTAGCAACTCAAGCCACCCACTAAGATCCCTAATACTGGATCTATTCTGGAAAAGGATATAGTGATTCAAAGGAAGTTTTGCAAGGAACAGCACAATGACCTGTAAGGCAAAATCTAAGCAAATCACCTTTTACCAACCTGTCCAGTGAAAATCTCCCATTGTTTCCAAGAACCATGCTTAGATCCAAGATTGCTCGTGAACATCATGCCATCCACTGCTTTCATTTTTAAAAAATGATTCCTAAATTCTGTCCCAGTGCTTGCAAATGACAAAGTACTCAGCGACTTTCCCAAAGTGCTGGCAGTTTGAGCCCATGCAGAAGCTCCTTGGAAGGCAGGTCTTGAGGTCTGCTTCCCAAATGCCACCATGACTGGTGGTGACTAATAACCACTCCCAAGGTTTTGCTCTGTCTACTCAGACGAAAGCAAGCATACGCTGTGAAGCTGCAAGGTTGACAGCAAGCTGCTCTGAATGCAATTGAGAAACCCCAAAGGGGGTCAGAAGTGTGACAAAGTCCATTTACCCTTTCATTTCCCATGAACTTTTTGAGGGTTCCTATGCTGCCTCCTTTCCTGACACCATTCTTCAACCTACTACCCATGCTTCTGATGTGGAAGCTCTTCCCTTCCTGATTCTGTTCAGTCACCACTGAGAAACCTAGTGCTTTACCAAATTTAACCAAAATCCCAGAAAATATCAACAATCTTATTTTAACCAACTGCTGAACAGCTAGGGATATGCCTGGACCAGACAAACAGGGGATTTACACAAGACAAAAGTCCTGCACTCTTTTATACCAATGAAGCTTGTTTTCTAGCCCTGGTTGATGGTCTCCTAGCAGAGCAGAGGAGGGTGGGTTTCTGAGAAGCTTCTCCTCACTTGTGTCGAGGTGGATCATACGATGGAAAGATTTCAGTCCTCAATCAATAACTCTATAAGCTCATTTTAATGTCCTTCCTTCAGGTTTGCTGGAACTGTACTTCCTGAGAAGGGAGACTACACAGTCACTTCACTGCTCAGTGAAAAGTGAGATTTATATTTCTTACTCAACATTTCTAATATTTTTCTGACTACAACAATCAGTAATCAACCTTTTAGCCATGTAATTGGAAACTTATTAAAGAATGAATATTGGAAATCCATGGATAACTTATCAGTCCTTTACTATTTATTGCTTTGGTATGTCACACAGTTTCTGTGCCAATGTTAAATAAAAAAAAACACACTGAATTATGTTTAGAGAATACAATTAAATGTAAGACCAAAGCTGAAGCACAGCTGGACAGTGAAGGAAAGCCCCAGAAAATAAAAGGATGTGGGTAATAGAAAAAAAATTCTCTATCTCCCTGGAGAAAAGCACTCCTCCTCCTGTGTCAACACCCACAATGGTCACCAAAATATGGTCATTCAACCGTCAGCACTAGCATCAGCTTCGCCTGGAAGTGCAACTTGAGGACCCAAAACTCTGCTGTAATAAGCCTGCCAGACTATTCTGGTGATCACTGAAGCAGGAGAACTATTGATTGGTTCGAAGGACTATTTTGGAGAATGACTGACACTGCGTGGGTCCTCCACAGCAAACAGCACAGGCTACTAAGAAGGCAGCTATGTTTGCATGTGTGCAAATAATCCCAATCACTGCTTCAAACCATAGTGGACAGTCAAATGCTGACTTACCTTGAATAGACTCCTGAAGATACCTTGATCACTAACTATATCAACAGAGCCCCTTGACAGTAAGGCACACAGTAAACATAATGTATAGGAATGGAATTTGCTAGGAATGAGCGATTTTCTTAGAAGCTATTGATTAATCTTAAATTAATCTTAAATAAAGAAAACCACAGATAGGCACAAGCTCTATTAGTCCTGAAAAGAAATGAGTGCACAAAAAGAACCATTTGGAACCTAGATTTGTCATTCATCTTTGGATTATATCAGCCTAGTACAAAACGCAAGCCTAATATCTGTGTTTTCACTTGAATGAAACATGGTACTTAGGTTGTTGACTGCTGACCTGCTGATGTGGGAACACAGGGCCTGGGCAAATATGTGTGAACTTAAGTTCATACAACCCAATTATGCAACTCATTAGATGATGCCCACAAACAGACAAATAGAAGTTTGATGCCATTCTCACAGTGTGGTATACTTAAGGGAGAAAAAGGCAATAAAACAAAATTAATGGAGAAGAAACCCCAAAAGATGGGAGAAACTGGCAAAGAAGCAGTGGGCATGAGGGATCCAGTGCTGTGTGTACCAACGCAAGGTAAAGCACAATGCAGACTTTCAAATACTTCCTTTAAAGAAAACTTAAATATGCAATAACTAGAACACATTTTTTAGTCTATACATTCCCCCCACCACCCCCCACACACACACCCCATCCAGTCAATGCTGACGGATAGCAGCCCTTTAAGACAGGGTAGAACTGTCCCTAGGAGTTTCCGAGGTTCTCAATGTTTTTTTAAATATGCCATTTCATTGGGACACAATTCGAGCCCCATACAATTCAATAGTTTAATCACTTTGAGAGTAATTACCACAATCAATTTTAGAACATTTTCTTGTGCCCCTTGTTAGTTCCCTCAACCTCCCCCAAGGAACTGTCACTCCTTGTGGAAGTGAAAAACTTAGTTTGAGTCTACAAATGACGTTAAATAAGTTTAAGAGACTTTATTAGCTACTTACAAAAAAGAAAGAAAGGAATATTCACTTCTTGGAAAATCTACCTATAACAATGTACATGTTTGTGTCCCTCAAAAGGACACATTGAAGTCCAAATCCCTTTATCTGTGAATGTGTCCCCTTTTGGAAATAGGGTTCTCAAGTTATTATCAGTTAAGTTCACATGAATTTAACTGATCTTATCTTACATAACTGGTGTCCTTATCAAAGAAGAGAATATACACAGAGACAGAGAGACGGAAGAGGACACTATAGGATGGGGCAGCTATAAGCCAAAGAAACCCTGGAAACGAGAAGCACAGACAAGAGCCACCTTCTGGTCCTCAGAAGAAATCAACAAAGATGACATCCTCGTCTAAAACTACCAGGCTCTGAACTGCGAGACATAAAGATTGTTTTGTTTAAAGTCACTCTCTTTGTGGTATTTTGTTAAAGCAGCTTAAGAAAACTAAGCATTATCTAGGCAGGGCGTGGGGGCTGTTTAGTTTTAAGTTTCTGAGCTCTGTGTACATCTAGGTTTCATGATTGATGATGAGGAAACTCTCATTGGAATTTGGATAAGAATGGAAGGTCAAGCATATATATGGATTTGCCTACCCGCTCTATCTGCCCTAACCAGTTAAAAATAATGCAAAATAATTACCCATTATGATTAGTAAGTTTACAAAAATGGTAGACCCAAGAAAGTGCACACTGATAGGTAATTACATATGCTTTTGCTAGAAAATGCTATGTATCGACAAGCAAAACATTTTTCATCATTTGAAAATGCATTATGATGAAAATGAGATAGCATTAAGAAAATGAGAAAAGTGCATTAAGAAGAAAAGAGAGAGCAGATTCAGTTAGAGAAACAAAACAAGAGATATCCTTTGTTCCATCTTGGATATAAAGGGCAGGTGAGACCAGAGAAGTGGAGGCACCCATCATTGGCGGGTCTGGGAGGAGGGAAGAAGTGAGTGGGAGGGGTGGAGCAGGTGAAGAATGCATGCTGCAGATATGGAAGAGGGGTAATGGCTTAGTATACAAAGCCAAGGGGTCAGGGCTACCTTTTCCCCTTGCTGCCAGACAATGGCCAGCACTGAGTGGAGAAGTCAAGATTTCAACAAAATTGTCTGTCTCCACAGCTCAATCTTAAACACAAATTTTATCTAAGTATAAAATGCAAAAGTATTAACTGCACATTTTATCTAAGGTATATTCTCATCTGTTCACAGAAAGTATGCACAAAGACATTCACTGCAGTGTCATCCTTAAGGCTAAGAAAGTAGGAGGGAAGAGATTAGAGAGAGAGAGAGAGAGAGAGAGAGAGAGAGAGAGAAGAGAGAGAGAGATCATATAATAGCACTAAAATCCAAACCAAACTCAAAGTCATTGAGTTGATTCCAACTCACAGCAGCCTCATATGGGGTTGCTGAGACTAGAAACCTTAGGGGACAGATAGATTCATCTTCCTTCCAAGGAGTGCTGGTTGGTTTGACCTTGCAGTTAGCAGGCCAATGTTTGAAGGGTGTCTCAGTTCAAGCTAAAACAACTTTATGTGATTATCCATATTGTTAATTTTAAAATAGAGACAGGATGGCCCAATATATTTTAATCACTCACTGCAAGTTCTTTGATACCTGAAGAGGGTTGGATTTGAGCTCTGGACTTCAATACATCCGACTGAGGTGAAGAGCTGACGAACACAAACAATACAACCATAGAAGATATAAGGAGGTTTACAGGTTAGTAGAAAAGACACAGCCCTTACCACAGCGGTCTCGGATGACAAGGTTCCGGCCTTCCTTCAGATGGATGGTGAGGAGATATGCAAAAGGGCTGGGGAGGTTACTCAAGCCATCACTGGGTTCTCCGAGGATCTGTCCAGAGTGAAGAGCCAGAGAAGTTGGTAGTGAATAGGGCAGATGGAGATCATTTTAAACCCACTTAATGTAAGGGGCGGGGGAAGTCAAACAGAGGGCAGACTTCCACGGGACCTTTGCTTCTCTCACCCACTTTGATCACTTGGCTATGCTATTTCATTAGCATACTATGGCAATCATGATCAGATCTTTTCAAGATTAGTTTTCAAGTAGAAACAGATAGGTATTTTTTTGGCATCACTGCCCTCTGGTGGTGGAATTTGGAGGCCCAACCTTTGCTCCTGTGGAGCTGCTGCTGGAATTGAACCTCCATCCCAGTGGGCCGCAGTCCTGCGCACAACCACTATGCCACCAGGGCTCAGCTGACAGATAGGTACTTAGGGCCACATCTGAAGCACTCTTGAATGCCTCTCCTGGCTGCAGGATGCTTGCACCTTTAGGGCATGATTCCAGTGGAGCTCCACAGCCAGACACAGCACACAGAAGTCTCTCTTTGGGGAGAATAAGCACAAAATGTGTGAAAATTCTCTTAATGGTTATGTTGTCATAGACCTCGACATGTAACATTTCATGTACTAAAACATTTCATGTAATAAAAACATAAGCACTCATTGATCACCCACTGAGCCTTATCCACTCCCTCCTCTGGGGCCCAGAGATCACAATTGTCATCATCCAGTGCTCCCCGGCTTTCCCTGACTCCTCTTTCCATTCTCAGGACCCCCCCATCCGTATCTCCCATTTATACCATCTGGGTCTCTCTTCTCTCTCCCGATTTAGCTCACTACCCCCTACCAGTTACAATATCAAATTCAACCCTATCTCTGGGTAATTAAAAAAAGAATTCAGTGCAATTTCAAACCTGTTCAAGTTTTCACCTTTCCTCAAAGAGAAAGGAAAAGGAAAATAATTTATTATTCACTTATTTGACATTCAATTAACCGATTGTATGGCTAAGTTACCCATGACTGCTTTCTTTTGAAATTCTCCCCACTTGCATTTCAAAACACTTCAAAATGGTTTTGTCTCCTTTACTCTTTCACTCAATTTCATAGAGGCTATGTATTTTTAGAAGAATCTATCCCTGTCTAAAAAAATCAATAGACACTAAATTCATCTTCCCCAGCTATCATTTGTAAGTCCTGTTTATTATGGGTGGATACAGCTCAGCTTGCTTTAGAAAGAAGAGGTATATGAGGGCATATCCAAACTCTGAGAGGGGATATTTACATTATCTTTTAGTGTTTGTTGCTGATGAACCTCACTTACAGACTGCTCTTCAAAATGTGGGGATGGTAAGGAAGCATTCAGATCACCATTTAGATACAACTTCTGTAAGTGAAAAGGAAGAGGGGAAGGTCTGCTCAGAAAGCCATGGGAGCCTGGTCTCTGTGGGGAGCAGGAACACTTGAGATTAAGTGGACCTTAGACTGACTAACTATTCAAGAATAGAAGGGTTGGGAGAGGATGAGGAATGGAAATAGCACAGAGAGGAAGTAGCACAAGCGATGTTACATGGTGCGGCTTGCAATCAAGAAGATCACAAAAAATGTGTTTGAATTCCTGGACAGAAAACTGGCCAGCTCTGGAGGCCTTGACCTGATTCCCAGTAAACTGTTAAAGCAGGCAATGGAAGATCAACCCCCAAAGGGTTTCTGTTTCACAGAGGTCAAATGTGACCAAGAAGATAGCTTTGCAGTACTTAAGTTCAGGTAAGTAATGAGCCAATAGGTGAGACGCCATGTCGTTCATTGCGGTTGAGCTGGTTTTGAAGGGCAACCCATGTATTACAGAATGAAACCTCGCGCAGCTCCAGGCCATCTCCACAGCTGTTGGTGTGCAAGCATCTTCCCAACGGATGCTCTCATTTTCTAGCAGTCTCAGACAAAATTCTGTGGTGATACTTAAGGTTTTCGCTGGCTAATTTCCAGAAAGAGATTCACTACCAGAATCCATCTAGCCTGAGAGCTCGGCTGAAACCAGTCCAAGGTGTGTGGCCCTACTGGTATTTAAATGTGGAGGGTGGGGCATAACGTCTAGTCTCTGAGTAATATGCCAGCTGCCACAGAGCAACAAACTAACCAGCTGGACTGGGAAGGGAACTACCCTCCATTCATTGATTGGCTGCAGGATTCTTGAGTGTTCTCTCTAGAACACCTGGGGGTGCTCCAAGAGAGAAAACAGCCCAGCCAGCTGACCTGCAGCTACCTGCCAGCTCGGTGAGGTGATGGTCTGGTGTTTCACTTTGGGAATCTGGCACTGAATGCTCCCCATCAGCTGAGGGACTGCTTTCCTGCTGTGTGGCAATAGGAGATGACCCCGAGTTCCTCAGGGTTGTTAGCTAAGGGGTAGCTTTGCCCTCAGTAAAACAAGTAGGGCAGGAAGGCCACCCAATCTGCGAGGCCCCTCCCTGTGTGGGTTCACCTGGTCCATCATCGACTGGCTGGGAACTAGTCACTCAGGAACACATGCCAGGCAAATAGGAAACATTTCAAAACAGGATGTGAAAGACCTTCCAATTATGCCCAATCATTTGTTTCACATGCAACAGGGGTTGACTTCTCAATGGTGGCAGGTTTTATATGTACCCCAAAAAATGTTCAGAGCAGATCAGACACTAATGGAGGTAATGGAGGTCCTTAGGCTGAAAATGAAGAAGGCTACTTGCCATACACGAGGTTGATCCTTAGATAAACAAGGGATTTTTCTCCAAGAAAAAACTAGATTATGCCAAGGTTATGGGGGAACTTGGGGACTGGAAGCTGGCTCACGGACTTTGCTCAAATCACCATGAACCAGCATGTATGTGGCACAGACATGACATAGGGGACATGCTTCTTCCCACCCAAAAGCAGAAATTGGGGAGGCAGAGAAAGAATGCATCCCTGGGCAGTGCAAATGTTTAACACAAGAAGGTATTGACCAAAGGGTTTGAGATTCATCGGCACTCAGAGATGGCATGAAAGAAAAATCTAGCAATCAGCTTCGGATACCCAGCCATGAAAGTCCTGTGGGCACAGCTTGACTTTGACACAGCATATGCTTCGCAGTCAATTCAGCAGCAACTAATCTGGGGGCACAATTCAGATACGCTGTCTCGGCATGCAAGTTGTTAGGCTTCCTTCTGAGACACTGAAGCTGAGTTTCAGAGACCCATAGAGCCTCCCTTCCAGGGCAGAAGGTCTGAGTTTCAGCCTCCAAGAGGAATATTGTGGGATTACCAGGAATGCAGGACCGTTAATGACCCGGGAGTACAGTGGTTCAGCATTGGGATGTCATCCGTCTGGTCAGCAGTTCGAAACCAGGAGCAGCTCAGAGGAGAAGGACGGGGTTCTCTATTCTTTTCCACAGTTACAGCCTCAGAAACCTACAGGGAGCGCTCTGAGTCAGCAATGAGTTGATGGCAGTCAGTTTGGTTTGGGTTCCGGTACTGTATGCAGCAGGAAGGGCAAATGGATGGACAGGAAGGAGTGCAAATTGCCATGGGCCTCCCAGGACCTCAGTGGAAAGGAAGAGCAACCCCTCCAGTGCTTCCCATTTACTGTTTTCTCATTGTCTCCTTTCCTACTACTGCCCATCTAATGTCCCTTCACAATGGATATATTCCACTCCACTCGGATGAATTCACACAGAAGAGAGCCGCTTCATCCACTCTTGAGCAGCTCACATAGATCAGGTACTCCAATCGCAGCCACTGGAAGGGCCACCAGGTCCAATCAGAGAGAAACCTAACTCTCCTGTGAGGGCATGGCCTAAGAGCACAAGAAAGGAGGAGGCACATCCTTTGTGTGTAAAAGGATATCCAGGGATGACTGCCTGAAGACTACTTAATAACCACCAGCGAAGCATTACTCATTATCTAAATTCACAATGGTTCTGCCCTGCCTTAACATGCTTGTCAACTGCACAGTCATTGCCTAGAAGTTCAGTCAGTTTCTCTCCTGCTTGATTTACAAGGAAGGCACACCACCTGACCAGCCCAGTAGAGTACCCACACAAACTGTTCCCGCCTGCAAACTCAGGCTGAAAAGCCCAAAATTAGGGTCTGGTGTTATGACCTGAAGGGACGTGCCACTCAACCGGTCCTATTTGGAAGCCGCTCCACACAACTCGCTGCACTGGTGGCGTGGGGCTGGCTGCTAGCTGAAATGTCCGCCAAAGCTCCATTTCAAACCCACCAGTCACTCTGAGGAAGGGAAAAGAGGCTAGCTGCTCCCACACCAATCTACAGCCCCAATGCTTCATGTAGGCTCACCATGAGCAGGCAGCAACTACCTCACTGGCAGTGGGTGCCCTGTTCTGGCATGAGCTGCGCCGGAAACAGAGGTTTTAAATAAAGTGATTAGCGTGGGGGTCTACAACCACGAACTTGCAACCAGAAGAGTTGAACCCAGATATGTCACCCTCAGATTGGACACCCCGTAACCATTCTCCCATGTCAGCATCACTGCATGTCTGCATGTCCATTAGATCACAACGTTAGCTCACACAACCACCAGCACTTATTACAGACTGTCAAAAAAGAAAATCATGCTTTCATTCAAATGTGGAAAAAGCATTCCACCTACAACAACAGGGAAATTAAATTGGAAGAATTGCATTAATTCAACATTATGGCTGGTTTTATTCACAGAAAAGTCACAGAACTTAAAAGTTATGGCTCCCACAGTCACCGTAACTGTCACACACCATACATACACATGAAGAGAGGCAAGTGTTCACCATAAAGACCAGCAGAAATGCTATTTAGGCACAAGAGGACGGAGTTACAGCTGCTGGGGGACACATAACTTTGAATATCCTCTACACTCTTGCATCAAGTCGAGAGTATTATCCACTAGGAGGAGTTATACAGTTTCTCCTTGTTCCAGATGTAGTAACTACATTAGTGAGTTATCTTTTCAATAAAAATCACCATAATTCATTTTTCTCTAATCAGGAGAGTTCCTAATATACCCCTATCATGGGATCCTAAAAGCTCAGTGCTTTTATTCTTCATTTTGTAAATTAACTCAGGGTAAAACTGACTATGTGTACAGTGCCACTAATTCTCACCCACGTATATCACTAAGGCTTCAGTGGTAGAACTGTTGCCTTCCACGTAGGACCCCCAGGTCTGACTCCTGAGCAATGCACCTCAGGCGCTGCTGCCACCTCTGTCAGGGGAGGCTTGTGCAATGCTAGAACATTGAGAGGCTATGAAGAGAGAGGTTTGCTGATCTTTCAAAAGTCAGCAAATGGCTTGCAGGGGACCCCTGTGTGAAGTGCCATCAAAGAGTCAGGCAGGCCCAGGCGCACGTCTGTACTTTGTGCGTGGAGCTGCCCTTACTCAAGCTCATAGCAACAGCAGGATGTAGCTGTGGAAACACCATCCTCAGATACTACTTCTCTGTGCTCTTCCAGAAAAGGCAAATCTTTACTCAGCATTCGCCAATCATTGATATATTTTCATCATATAGTTTTCTCTTACTGGAATCTAATATAAATAAAATGACATAACACATAATGTGACAAAATAGCATCTTTCTCTTGGCATAGTATCTTTGAATTTCAATCAAATTTTCATGTGCACCCATAGCTTAATCTTTTTTCTTGCTAATGGGCAGCCCAGGGCAGTTTCTTTACAAATCTCAATTAGTCTACACAAAAAAATTGTTCTCAAATCTACAACTAGGAAAAAAAGAAGTCATTATATTTATTATCAATATGGATATTTTCTAATGACAAAACTCTCAAAATTCTAAATATTCACAAACACAGCATTAAAATGTTCACATGAAAATTCTTATAAGGTTATATATGTCTCACATGTAACTCACTGTTCCATTTATGTTAAATGTTTTCCGATTTTTCCTTTTAATTTTATTTTATTGGTAATAAAATACACAGTAACCATATACCAATTCAACAATTTCTCCATGCACAATTCAGTGGTGCTGTTTATTTTTTTCAAGTTATACAATCATATCTACCCTCCTTCTCTGAAGTGCTCCTCTCCTATTAGCATAACCTTACTGCTTCTAAGGTTCTGTTGTCAACTTGTTCCCATAAAGATCGCTCTTTAAAAAGCATGGTATTGAAGGTGGATAATTTTTCTTAGGCAAGCAAAATTAGTCTCTGGTTTTAAGAATATTGCCAGAGATTTTTTTTCTTTTTTTAAAATCATTTTATTGGAGGCTCGTACATCGATTTTCACAATACATAGTTGCATATACTGTGCCAAGCACCTTCACATTCCTGTTTCATTAACATTCTCCAAATAACCGCTTTCTCACTCAGTCCCTTGATATCAGTTTCTCATCCTTCCCCTTCCATCCTTGTCCCCTCCTTCCCCCCAAACCTCATTACTTTATAGATTATTATTATTTTGTCATATCTTACAATGCCCAGCATCTCCCCTTGCCCACTCCTCCGATGTCCATCCTCCAGACAGGAGGTCATCTATAGATCCCTGTATTTGGCTCCTTCTCTTCACCCCACCTTCCCTCCACCCATCCAGTAACAACACTCTCACCACTGGCCCTGAAGTGTTCATCCGCTCTGGGTTCCCTGTATTACCTGTTCCCATCTCTGCCAGTGTACCTCCTGCAGTCTAGCTGGATTTGTAAGTTGGAGGAAGCCTTCAGAAACTAGAGGAAAGCTGTATGCTTCATTGCCACCTCACCTGCACCTTGACTGACCCATCTCCTCCCCGTGAACCCCCTATAAAGAGGTGTCCAATTGCCCATAAGTGGGCCTTGGGTCCCCACCCTGCTTTCCCCCTCATTCTTATTGATGTGATTCTTGTTCTTGGATGTTTGATATCTGCTCCCTTCAAACCTTCGTAATCACACAGGTTGGTGTGCTTCTTCCAAGTGGGCTTTGCTGTTTTTGCGCTAGATGGCCACTTGTTCACTTTCAAGTCTCTAAGATCCCAGCTACTTTATCGTTCGGTGGCTGGGCGTCATCAATTTCTCTGCTCTGTCTGCCCCTGCACCCTTTTGTCCTCATCGATCCCAGACACTTTGTTCTATGAATCTGGTATTCTGTGATGCTCACTGGCCCAATACAACCACTGAAGTCAAATAGGTGCATAAGCAAATGTAAAGAAAACTGATGGCACCCAGATATCAAAGGCTATCAAAATCTGGGGTCTCAAAGCCTGAAGATAAACAAACTAGCTAAAAAGTATCCAAGCCCCCACAGAAGAAGCACACCAGTCAGTGTGGTCAGAGTGTGACCAGAGGTGTCAAAAGGATCAGGTCTCAAGCATCAAACAGGAAAAAATCCTATTACTGTGTCTTCCTGAGAAGATCACTGAGGACAGGTGGGGACATGAGCCAGAGATATTTTTAAGGTTTAAAACTTATCTCAGAGAAACTGTAGCAGTCATCCATCAAGACCTTTTGGCTCCAGAAATTTGGAATCCTTAAAAATTTGAATTCCGAATCTCCCTTCCTTTCTATAAGGATTCTGCTTTAAAATTCTGATCAGCATGTTAATTTATGGAAGCTGGTGACATCCCATTCTGGTCTCATGTTGGCCATGGGCCACACACACTATATCCCCCTGCTGCTAATCCTCACAATCCTTCTTTCTCTGTTGCCTCGAGCGACCGCAGGACTAGTGCCTAGAAGGTCTGTGTGGGAACCCGTACATCACCAGGCACTGGGTCACAAGCAAGGAGATGGAACAGAAGTACAAAACATATTACTAGACCAATTACTGGGAAGTCCCAGGAAAACTTGACTTTATGTATTCAAATCAACAAATCAAATCCCTTGATGTTGGTGCTATGAGGAGCCTCTGCAGCTACACTTCTTAAAAAATCATTTTAGTGTGGGCTCTTCCAATGATTATGACATTCCATAAGTCAATTAAATCAGTGAACTTGTACATGTTGCCATCATCATTTTCAAAACATTGTCTTTCTACTTGAGCCTTTTTATGTCAGCTCCTCTCTTTTCCCTCCCTCTCCCACCCTTCGGCCCTTGTGAGCCCTTAAGAATTTTATATATTTCATATTTCACAATGTCTGCTGTTTCCCTTCACCCACATTTCTGTTCTTCATCCACCCCTGAGGGGGGTGTTATACATCCATCACTGCTCTCAGTTCCCTCTTTCTCCCCTGTATGAGATTGACAGAGCTAACACCCTTCCTCGCATGTCATGCTGGAATGCCCTATTGTGAGAAGCAGATGAGTGCTGTCCCAAAGATATGGACTTGGTGGTTGCTCAAATCCTTTGCTTTGAGGGTGCCCGATGGATGGCAGCCTGGGACTACCATAGATTTACTATTTTAATGCCATTCTTGCTTTCTTATGGCATGCATTAGTCTGGTAGACATCGTTCTACCCATGTGAATAAGGGTTATTCTAAGTTTTGCCTTCTCACCAACCCCCATTGTCTATATAAATAGTGTCCAGTCACTTAAGATTTAATCTGCATAAGTCAACAATTCAAGTACTGCTGTCTGAAATTAGCCTGTACTGGTATAATGTCCTTTCACCAGTGTTTTAAAATATGTATCATCATCTAAAGTAATGGCATTACCACTACAATTACACTATGCCTCAAGGAATGAGTGATAATGTTCTCTATCATGAAATTATAATGACATTCTAAAGTTAACCTGACATTCTAAAGTTAACCAAAGACACATAAACTATAGTTATATAAATGGATTTGGGCTCAAACTCAACTCTAGCCCCAATCTAAGAACAACAATTTTTTAGGCCCAGGCCCTACTTCGCACTCTTCTGACAATATAGACGCTATAGATAAATGGGGTGCTAGTCTATCTGAAAGACTAGTGTGTGGCATCTTATAGGCTTGTCCTCAAGCAACCAGCCTTCTGAAGTGCCAACTAAATCCATGTAGAAGATGAACACCAGTCTTTGGGATTAAAGGACTGTAAATCAAAATATCCAACTGCAAAGGAAGGAATACTGTACAGAAGGCTATGTACAACAATGCAAGCCCAAAATCCATTTGCAGCATCCACACAAGGGCTTAGGCCTCCAGTGAATTTCTTCTGACCATGCTCCAGCGACATGAAAAGTCTTACTATTCACAGAGTCCTGTTATGACAAAAGTAATTAGGATAAAATATAGTAACTTATTACTTGCTCTCTCTATGGACTCATGTTCAAGTTGTTTCAATTTTGAATATTTTCTGCTTTCTCCTACATTGAGACTTTTCTATGTTTTCTTTAGTCACTGTGATTTTTTGTTTGTCTGCTTTGTGTTTATGTTTTGTATGAACTTCTGTATATAAAAATCAGAATAGGTAAATCTTTAGGTACAATAACTGGATTGATAATTATGTAGGAGCATGGCATAGAGGGAAGCATGCAAAGAAAATGTTCTGAAATTGATTGCAGTGATGATTGTACCACTCTTTGTAATCTGACTGATGACCAAACTGTGCGGTCTGTGACATAGGCCAGAGAAAGAAGCGCATTCCTGCGCTCAGAGCTAGCCTCCAAAGCCCACCCAGGCGCTCTACCCGGTCCAAAGACTCATCGGGAGCTAGAGTTACCCGGATGGGAGCAAGCTCGGTTTGGTAAAGAATCCGCCGATAAAACTCACTTCTAAAAAAGAAAAAAGGTGTGGGAGGGGCAGAAACAGGGAACTGACTACAATAATGCACAACCCCCCCCTCCCCAGGAGATCAAACAATAATAATGTGGACAAAGGGAGACAGTGGGTGGTGTAAGATATGAAAATAATATACTAAATAAAATTCATAATCATAATCATAACAATAGAGTCCATAAGAATAGGAGCGTGAGGGAGTGAGGGAGATAAAAGAAGAGCTAATACCAAGGGCTCAAACAGAAAGAAATATTTTGAACATGATGAAGGCAACATATGTACAAATGTGTTTGCTACAATTGATGTATGGATAACTACAGGAGCTGTGAGAATCCACAATAAAATGATTTGTTTATAGTAATAGATAAAAAAGAATAAAGAAAGATACCCAGTTGGTGAATTTCCAAAGTAAAAGAAAAAATTGACACTTTCTGAAATACATTTTCTCATGTTTAACACACAGCTTGCTTCCTCATCTCTTTCAGGGCTTTGCCTAAATGTTAATTTCTCAGTAAAAGTCTTTCCTGACAACTCTGTCAAAACCCCCACATCTCAACTCTAACCCTTCAAACCCAAGAACTGTCTCTCCTTTGCTTTTCTTGACTGCGCTCATCTGCATTCTATATAATCTGTGCCTGCCACTTCTCTGGAATTGGTACTCTATGAGGGAAGGAATGCTTGTTTGCTTGCTCACCATTGTCCCCTTATGTCCAGATGACCATCAGCACACAGAAGTTGTTCAACACATGAAGAAAGAGGGAGCAATGGAGAAAAGAAGAAAAAAGGACTTTGGGCTGAGCCCCGGTGGCATAGTGGTGGAGTGTGGGACTGCAGTCCACTGGCTTGGCGGTTCAAGTCCAACAGCAGCTCTCAGGGGCAAGGCTGGGCCTCCCACTCCCACCAAAGGGCAGTGATGCCAAAACAAACAAACAAACAGAAGAAAAAGAAAAAGGAGTTTATGCCAACATGAACCCCAGGGCATGGCTTATCTCCTGCATTGCTGATGCCAAGGGGGTTAAGTTATGAATTTTGGGCTAAAACAAAAATAATAAAGGGAACATCAATAAGTAGGGATGGAAACATGCATGTGCTTAATTTTTAAATGGCTTGCTTCCTTAGATATTTGTCATTGTGCTTCTCTGTGGTCATTAAACTGAAGTTCCACGGCTGCCAAGAAGAGTTTTCAGAAATATCCCAATTGGAAAATTTTCCAAAATCACTCAACTTAGTCATGTATGCTAGCACTCAAACTAGCTGCTTTTCAATGGAACTCCCAATTGCAATGTCAGTGGAATTACAGTAGGCTCCTTCCATTTATGATTATTAGTTAAGGACTAGTCGTGGCAAAGCCCTTGTAACTACTGCAATTATCCTTGTATTTACAAGGCCACCATAGACATAGAAAAAACAATTGTCTTTTGGTAAAGGCCAACATTTTTGCATATTCAGCTCTGAGTTCTTCCAGGTTGCAATTTCTGTTGTTCATGTGCAGTCTTTGGATTTAGACTTCCCTGGACTTAAATCCTGGTTCTGCCACCAGTTCACAAGGTGACATCCAAATTATTCAACTTCCCAAATCATTTAATGTCTCAAGCCTCTATTTCATTCTCAAAAAGATATTGAAATAATTATAAAGACATTAAAAATACAATCATAATCATATTGGTGAGTATTTTTAAGAACACGGTGAGTATTTGTAAGTGTCTGCTAGGTTGAGTGTTTCTTACTTCTCTCACCTCACAGTCAGGGAACTTAACTATCCGATTTTATTGTCTACCACTTAGGGTCTTCCTCAGCCCCAAAAGGCATCTGTTTCAAGTCTGTCTTATTCTTGGTCATTCTATTCTGAGCCACTGCTCTTCACTCACTTTACCCATTTATCACTACCTAGAGACTGACTGAAGGTGCTACTCATCTATTCTCATCTCTACCTCAAGGCCATTAACAACACTGAAGGCAGGAACAAGTGCATTTTCTAAATAAGCAACTGATGTTAGACGGGATGTGGTAGTGCTTTGGTAAAGGACACCTGGCGTGCGAATGAGCCTGAAGGGAATGAGAAAACAAGGCAAAGGAAGAAGGAAAAGAAAAAACACAGGTACTATTCTCTTGTACAGTCTCATTAGCTTTGTTGTTCTTAATTGTTTTTGGTCTCATTATTTTTGTTGTTTTCAGCTCAGACTTATGCCAATCTAATGCAAAATAGGACAGAACACTACCCAATCAGAAAAACAACAACAACAAACTAGGCCATCAGACATATCTAGAATGAGATTGTTAGTCCAGCTGATCTTCATTGGGACTGAGGAGAAGGGTCTCCTAGGTTTTAACAGGCTGTAATCTTTACGGGAGCAGATCACCACATCTTTCTCCCATAAAACCTTTTGGTTAGTAGCCAAGCACTTAACAATTAAATCACTGGGACCCCTTAGAATGAGGTTCGTGATCAGAAACAGTAAAAGCAGCAATTGGTGAAAAGGAAGGCAGGGTGGTTCTATCTAGGTTCAGTGTCAGGAAAAACTTCCTAAGAAAGAATTTAAATTGGACCTTGAAGGAGGAGAAATATTTCAGTGAAAGAATAAAAAGGAGAAAGGAGAAAGGAATAGATATGAGATGAACAAATAAATGCTTCATAAGTTAGGAAGCATGAGAATAGGTACAGAGAATAAAATCATTTACAGGCTGAAACCCTGCACTTTTTTTTTTTAATCTTTATGATGCGATCGCTGAAGATACTACGCCCCTCCCTGGAAGTGGGTGTGGTGGAGAGGGACACTGAATCTACAGGTTGGGGAGAGGGGCCAGCAATGCCACACCCACATGGAGGCAGGCATGGAGGGAAGTAAAGAGGAAGCTGGACTGGACCCCATGCTGGCACACCAGGCTTGGAGGATGACATCCCTGCTCGGAACTCATGAGACACACACTATCTCCTTACTGGAGCAGACTGCAACAGAGGACATTTCTGGGGGTCCCCAAAGCTGAGAGAACCCAGAAGGGAACATATCAGATTAGCAACTGGAGCACAGCAGCGCTAGGAAGCACCTGAGGAGCTCCCAAGGGGGTGATCCAGGGCAGAGGGGCAGTTCCTGGACAGTCATGAAGACTATTGAGCAGACCCGGAATTTTTGTATATTTCTTCTCTCCTTTATTTTTTAAAAAGTTTTTATTTTTCTTATTTATTTACTATTATCATTTTTTATCAGTCTGGGCTATGTGATAGTCAGTGGGCCTAGCTATAGAGGATAGGCACGGATGGCAAGCCTGAGGAGAGAGCAGCAGGACCAAAAGTTCCAGAGAGTCCTGGGTGGGGAGGGCAGTGGGGGAAGGGGGCAGGTGGGCAGGCTGTGTCATGCATAGGGGAACACCTGGGGGGGTTGGAGTCACTAACACGGAGGAGATGGAGATACAAGAGTGGTTATTGAAGCAAAAGCAAACTAGCTAAGAGATAGAAATAAGGGGAAAGTGACAGTGGGGCAGAAAGAAGGTAAAAGGAAACAGAAGAAGGACCTAGGAAACAAAGCAGAGTTATGAACAGAGTGGTATACATATGTAAATATATTAATCCACAAAATATAGAAGTATTGGCTCATGTACATATATTTATATGGCAATATACTGAGATAGGGGATGGGTCTCTGCTTATATCCTCCCTTTATACAAGAACACTTTGTTCTAACCAATGAGCAATCTCAAATGCTCACCCTCCTAACACAATCACTGAAGACAAAACAGTGCATAAGCATATGTGGGGAAGAAGGCAGATGGTTCCCAGCTATTAAAAGATAAAGCATCTGGGGTCTTAAGGACTTGGAAGTTACACAAGCTGCTATTCAGCAATGAAGCAACCGAAAAGTCTACAAGGAAGAAGCACACTGCTGGTGCGATCCTGAGGAGTCATCAGGATCAGGTACTAGGCATTAACAGACATATAACAAACAAACAAAAACATATTGCTGGGAACTAGGGGGACTGGAGCAGAGACTCGAAGCCCATCTGTAGACAGAGGAACAATCTCTCCACAGAGAGGTCACAGGGAAGAGATGAGTAAGCAGGGTGCGGTAAAGCATCCATGAAACACACTCTATACCACTGGTTGCTTGACGCTTCCTCACGACCATTACCCCAGTGCTGCTTCTCAATTCAGACTAGAACAGGACATGTACATAGGTATGTATAAGAGATGGGAG